>MU746951.1:56706-168802 GCA_026770625.1 Nicotiana glauca
TTTGATCTAACTTTGGCTTGAGGGAATAGGAAGAGTATTACAAATTGCGATTTGGTAAATGATTGAGTGCGGTGTATAGGTGTGGTGACGAGTGTCTATACACCAGAGTCTAGCATGACCGTGGGTCTTTGTTTGTACTTGTTTTGAGATAGTTTGGAACTTTTCTAAGCTAAATTATGATTTCTACAAATGTGAAGAGTTTGAGAATAAGTTGTGAAATAGTAATATTTTTAGAGCGTTGGTTCAAATGATAAATGCTATTGAGTAGGAGATGAAAGTATTGTAAGGAGTTGTGATTAAGTCCCTTGTCGGGATGGTTTGAATATATTGAGTATTACCCTTGCCGGGTTGTGAAAGTTACTGTTATAGTTCCCTTACCGGGACTTAGTTGTTATTTGTGTTATTCCCTTGCTGGGATAGTTCTTACTGTTTGTTTATTCCTCTTGCCCGTTTGGTTGTGACTATTGTTTGGGTGAGGAGGAGTGATATTGCACGAAGGGTCATTCCATGCTATTTTTGATTATATTTGCACGAAGGGTCATTCTGTGCTATTTCTGATTATATTTGCACGAAGGGTCATTCCGTGCTATTTCTGATTATATTTGCACGAAGGGTCATTCCGTGCTATTTCTGATTATATTTGCACGAAGGGTCATTCCATGCTATGTTTTGACTACTTATGCACGAAGGTACATTCCGTGCTCTGATTTGATTATATTTGCACGAAAGGTCATTCCGTGCCATGAAATGAGAGTCATGTGAGGGAAAGCACGAAGGGTGATGCCGTGCATTTTATTCATTTGCTTTGGGTGAGAACGAGAGTAAAAGCACGAAGGGTGATGACGTGCGACTATTGAATTCTTAGTCTTTGATAATTATTATTGTGCCCTATTTTTTAATTACGCTGATGAATTTTATATTCAAATTGTACTCCCCTACAGCATGTTTCCCTCCCTTTTGAACTTTTTTAGTTTCGGTACTTCGTTTCCTTTTATTGTATATATGTATATATGATTGTACAGGTTGATTTTGGTAGTCCGGTCTAGCCTCGTCACTACTTCGCCGGGGTTAGGCCAGGCACTTACCAGCACATGGGGTCGGTTGTGCTGATGCTACACTCTGTGCATTTCTTTGTGCACAGATCCAGGAGCAGCTTTTGGGCAGCAGTAGTAGGATTTCCATTTGGGAGCTATGTTCATTCCAGGGACTCTCGAGGGAGCCTAGCTGACGTTCGCAGGCTGAAGTCCCTTTCCTTTATTTCAATTTGTTTTTATTGTACCGAAACAGACATATGTATTTTTCTTTCATTTAGACTTGTTTGTAGTTTTCTATAGTAGTCCGTGAGCTAGTGACACCAGACTTTGGGTAGTGATGTGTTTCAAACTTCTGCATTTTTATATCATTTTGTTAAACTTAAAGTCTTTCGCACCTATATAATTGTTGTTAGAATATTATATTGTTGAGGTTGGATAGAGAGTGTTTAACATTTGGCTAGTCTAGCTCCATTAGTAGGCGCCATCACAACGCCCGATGGTGGAAAAAATTCGGGTCGTGACAAAAAGTTTGTCGTCTAGGTGGTTCCCAAGGGCGTAAGATATTTTGTGGTGGTCGGGGGTTATATTGGTTTTCGTAAGGTGGCTGGTTTCTCTGGAATGGAGGTGGGTTTCGGTTAGCTTGTGGTTGCGGGCGGCCGAAAGGTTGAGCATTCATTACCGCATAAGGTGGAGGAGCATAAGTCATATCTGTGTGAGGGTAATAGTGTTGAGGGGCTCTTTCTGAGAACACTGGTCTAGGATCCCGGTACCTTCTTCCGCCCGACACCGCCATGGACGTTTCCTCTTTCTTCCTACCCTTAGCCATTCCTCCAGACCCGCCTTGGATGGATTGGGAGGTTGCCCTTATGGATGACTGGCTCAAGATTCTGCCCGTTTTTAGCCCATTCTCTACCATTTCTTCGATATTTATTGCCTCTGCAAAAGGCTTACCCATAGCGGACATCATGTTTTGAAAATAATCTGTCACCTGAGCCTATAAGAAGACAGTGACCATCTCAACCTCATCCATTTGAGGCTTCACCCTTGACGCATGTTCACGCCATTTGATTGCATATTCGCGGAAACTCTCTGAAGGCTTTTTCTTTAGGTTTGCCAGAGAATTCCTGTCTGGCGCAATGTCTATATTGTACTGAAATTGTCGGATGAAATCTCTAGCAAGGTCATCCCAGATATGCCATCGAGATATGTCCTGATCCATGTACCATTCTAACGCTATGCCTACCAAGCTTTCTCCAAAGTAAGCCATTAATAATTCTTCGTTCCCACCAGCCCCACGCAATTGATTATAATACCTTTTGAGGTGAGCAATGAGATCGTCATGTCCATCATACTTTTCGAACTTTGGCATCTTGAATCCCATAGGCAGGTGCACGTGAGGGAACATGCATAAATCATTATAAGAAACACTCTTCTGCCCGCTGAGACCTTACATATTTTTCAGACTTTGCTCTAAACTCCTCATTCTTTTTGTCATTTCATCCTGCTTCGGGGCTTTAGGGGTTTTGTCCTGCTCCGATGTGATCTCATATGATGGCCTAGAGTAGGTATATTGAGGATAGTGAGGAGGGTCAGCCTGAAAAACTGGATTCTTAAATGTGAAGACCGAAGGGTCAAAAGCCTGTTTTGGTAGCGGATGGTTGGGTGGTTGCAGAGGATGGTAGAGCTGTAAAGATGTTGGGAGCAATTCTAGATGGGAACACTTGGGGATGATCCTCAGAGGGCGTTCCGAAAAAGTTAGCAGTCATAGTAGGTTGGCTCAGATGAATATTTGGGCGGCTTATGGGGACAGTGGTAACCCCTCCAGATCTTGGGAACAACTCTGGGAATCCGGAAATAGCGCTTGGGGGTTCCTTCCCGTTGTTCCAAGCATCCTACATTTCCGTCAAGCGCAAGCGCAGGATCCGGTTTTCTTCAGCTGTATAGGATTCAGAGGCCGGGAGCCCAGAGATCGGGCTATCTTCAGGTATGGGGACTGCAGACAAGGTCATTTCAGATGACATCTCTATTTTTCCTTTGGATCTGGTGAAGTATATATGCTGGGCCAGTTTATCACAAACCAACCACGGTTTCTAAAAATACTCAGCTGGAATGACAGCAACAACGGTTAGTATGAAACAAATAACAGATAGGTAACTAAACATTGGAGTGTTATGCACCTATGGATATCTATATGTTTGCTTCGATTGCATGCGTCATCCCGGTTTTTCTTCTTATTCCTTTTCTCTTTTCTTTCTCTTTTTATTTTGTTTTCTCTCATTTTCTTTTCCTGCTTCTCCATTTTTTTATCTTCTGTTTTTTCTTTTCTTTGGCCATGATTTTTTCTCTCAATGCCTTATTTTTTCTTTTGCATTTCTTTCTCTCTTGCCTTTTTCCTTTTATTTATGTCCCTCGTATTTTTCTTTTTTCTGTTTTTCCTAGGATTACGGTCGAATCTTATGTAGATTGCCTATGTATCATGACCTCGTATGAATCAGACCAAGCGTAGCTCTTGCAAATAAGGTAAATAAGCCAAGTCTCTCTCTTTTTTTCTTTTTTTTTTTTTTGAAAGAAATGCTTTAAGGGAAATTTTTATTTGATTTTGATTTTTCTCTTTTTATTTTGAAAGAAAGACTTCTAAAAAAAAATTTTTCTTTTTGTTGGAACTTTGGGAATTTTAAAAGTAAAAAGAAATATTTTTGTTTGAATTTTCACTTATTTCCTCTTACTCTAACACGAAAGAAAAATAGTTTTTTTTTTGCATTTTGAAAGTTGCCTCTTAATTTTCGGAAGAGGAATTTTTATGAAAGTATTTTGGATTTTTGAGAAAAAAATATTTTTTGGACTCAATTTTCAAAATTTGTTATATATATATTTTTTTATTTTTTTATTTATGAAAGAAAGATATCTAAGGAGTATTTTAATGATTTATTTTAACCTAAAAGGAAAAAGTGACTATTTTTTGCAAAATTTTCATTTAGGAAAAACAAAGACTTGGTTTTGCAAATACGGCCTTTCAGAATTTCTGGGAGAAGATTTTTAGGCTATACCCGCAAACTATTTAAAAATGACTCAAGGTGGCTGTTCTTGCAAAAACAGTCTTCCGGCGCTCTTTCGGGGACATTCGGCGTATTTTAAAATAAGAATGGCGTCACCCGACTTATTTATGACAAAAACTAAAATTTTAACATTTTTTGGGCCATTTTTGCAAAAGGGTAGTTGGACCCGATGAGGGTTGCCTACATATCTCACATCCGGTGAGAATCAAACCAGCGTAGTTCGGGCAGACTTGCCAAAATCAAAACTATTTTGAAAAATAATTTTCTTTCTATATTTTTCTTTTCAAATTTTTTTTTCTCTTTTTTCATTTTTCAAAAATCCAGCAGCATTTCGGCACTATTGGGTTTTTCAAAACAAATGGTCACCCTCACTTAGTCCTAACACTGCTATTTTTCTCAATTTTCTCTCATTATATGCCAGCAGCGTCAACATGCAAAGCCGAGTAAGTAAATGCGCAATTAGCACATAAGATGCATCAGGATGGTCAATTCATTTCAGGTCACTTGCCATAGACAGATCCAACCCTTGTGTCGAGTCCCCTAAGTCAAATGCACATGATGCAAACAAACGTCCTACAAGGGATCCGACATGAGCTTTTGTTCTTCTAGGTTTAAACACTAAGTTTATTGGTCTAGACCTGGCTTACCCGAGCGGACAACTCGAGCCGAAGGGGAGGCAGCGTACCGGGGATACAGAAGCTCCGCCGGCTTAGCAACTTATCCAAACCTCGTTCTAAATTGGGAAAAGACTCTAAACAGAAGAAAAGCTACACGAAGTGCACCCTTCTCCATGATGTAGAAGACTCAGAAAAAGGAAGGGATTCGCGATAGTTTATATATACAATTTCAACAAATATCAAAGCGGTAAAACATTTAGCACAAATAGCATGGAACATGTAGAAACATCAGATAAAGCCAAATATAACAATTATACTAAGCTCGAGTTCTTGAACCCTGAATCGAAATTCTGGGTTCGTATCCCCAGCAGAGTCGCCAGAGCTGTCACACCTCCTTTTTTACATACCTACCCCGAAAGGATAAATGTATAAGGGAGTTTTTCCATTTAAAGTGACAATATTCGAAATGGGATTGTTTATTTGTATTTAGAGTCGCCACTTGGGATAGGATTGGCTTTTGGTGTCCCAAGTCACCGGTTTAACTTAAGTCCCAAATAGAGAAAAATGTTCGACTTCCCAATTGGAGTCTGCGAACCAGAAATTCTGAATAAGAAATTCTGTTGACCCGAGGGAAGGTGTTAGGCACCTCCGGATCCTGTGGTTCTAGCATGGATTATAAATGGATAAAATCTAATATTTACACATGTTCCAACCTATAGTGCAATTTTAAGATTATTTACCGCTTTTAGTTAATTTTTAAGAAAGTGAACGTCGTTTAAAAACGTGTTTTTGGATCACGTCACATGAAATGCACCCGGATCCTCGACACATTCTTATTCAACGTGTTTGGATTTGGATTTGGGTTGCATGAAATGCACACCCATATTTAGGAAGGTAAAATTATTAAAAGCGCGCCTAAAGCGACTAACGTGTTATTAACTTTGCAGGAGGCCATGAAAATTTGCTAAATGGCATGTCCCAAATTCTAAATATTTTTTATGAAGTAAATAAGGAGGGCCACGCAATTTGTGATTTTATTCGGCATGGCACGCCTCAATTTATTTCGAAAGGATTTTATTCAACTAAAACGAATTACGGATGGATTTTATTCAACTAAAACGAACTACGGATGTTCATAATTATTTCTTAAATAACTTTCAAATTATTGTCAAGCTAATGTGGTTTCACACTGAAAACGTAGCCTTAAACTATGAACAGAAGATATGGACATTATGGGCCACACATTAATCCTCTAACACCTTATATGGCAATCAGACGTAACTTTGCTATGACCAACAATCCATTAGTTTTGGTTTAGCATTCATCTGCATCATCAATATTTACATCTACACTTTAAAAAAAATCAAAAAAAAAAGCATAATGTTATCCGTAGAATAATGAGAGGTAAGGAATTCGCAATCAATGAGGCAACTCAAATTCAATGTGCATCAGCCATATCAGCACATAGTATTTTCCTTATTTTATTTATGACTTTTCATTGAACAAATCCTCTAAGAAAGTTGGCATTGCTTTGTACTTTATATTAGCTCAAAAATGCTTATAATCCAACATGGTTCAGTGAACCTACTGCGTATAGCAGTACAAATTATTGAGAATAACTTCTTCAAAATTGACTCAAAAAAAAAAACCACAGTAACCCAATAAATGAATTCAAAAAATAAATACTATCATATGAAGCAAATAAAATCTTAACATAAGTAAGAATTTCAAAACAAAGTTTCACTTTATCTTATATCAAACAGAGTTTCAATTCTGAACAATAACTTGAACAATTAATGTAGGACATTCAGCCTTCAGTATTGAACAAAAAAGGGAAAGCAAACAAAATTTGAGGCTGAAGCAAGACAGATCTGAATTAGCATAAACTCAGTAAGGATATAATAAAGTTTTGTCCATAAATTCGAAATAAAGAACAAGTGAGGATTTACATACCTAAAGCAAGGAAACAGCAGCATACAAAACCAAATAAAAGTCTAGAACTCTTAGTTGATGAAGTTCGACAGTGATGAGCAGCAAAACAGTCCCGAACCGGAGGAAGGAAAACTCGAAACCCAGGCAAATCAACTCGAGGTCAACAGCGAACAACTACAGCTTTGATTTTTAAGTTATTTGAATCCGAAAACCAAACCAACAGAACTCTAGTTTTTACTTTTGTTCAGCTAGGGTCGGGTGTAAATGATAAAAATGGAGCCCTCGGAATGGGAAGAAGGTTTCGTTCTTTTCAGAAAGAGAGGGGGGAAGAGGATTACGTGAGTTTTATTTTGAAGGAGATGAGGGGAAGATCTGTTCTTCCCTTTTTTATCGTGTGTATCCCCCCTTTTCTAAATGTGGATGGCGTCTTACGTGGGGAAGGTCTTTTTTTAAGGGGAAAATATTTTTGGGAAGGTATTTTGAGGGGAAAATATTTTGGGGGAAGATCTTTTGGGGGGGAAATATTTTGGTGAAGGTCTCATATAGGGAAAAGTCTTTTGGGGGAAAATATTTTTGGGGGAAGGTTTCATGTGAAGGAAGGTTCTTCCAATTCTTTTTTTTTATTTCCAATTTTCTTTTTATCTTTTTTTATTAAAAAAATCCTAGAATTAAAAATCCTAAAAATATATAAAATTATATTAACTATAAAAATTATAAAAGGTACTTAATCCTAAATTAAAAGAGAAAAATCAATAAAACGAAAAGGCGTAAAAATTAAGTATTTTTTGTGATTTTTAACTTTTATAAAACAACTAACTATCGATTAATCCTAAAAAATATAAAAGTAAGGCCTAAATACCATGTGTGATATTTTTGGTCTTTTTATGGCTTAAATGTGCACAAAATAAAAATTCTACAAAATCCGATAAAATCGTAAATAATTAGAAAAAATTTATTTTCTTGAATTTTGTATCGGAATATTTCATATAGGGCAAAAATCACGTGCTTACAATATACACCTTAACATCTATATTGTTGTAAATCAGGATCGGTGGCAAACCATCATTTGGGAAAAAGTTAATCTCTATTGTGTTTAACTCACTATCGATCCTAATCTGTTCGAAATTACTGCAACTAAATTGTTGTAGCTGAATGTCGACTCGATTATTACACAATTGCTGACAAAATTAATAAACTTATTTTCTTTTCATTCATCACTATGAAGAACGTAAACTAGAATAAACTCCCTCGAACAAAAATTTGAAACCAAAATTGCAGCAAAAATAAAAATTGCGCTGATTTGCAGCAAAAAAAAATTCAATTTTCATGTTTGATTTGCTATTAATTCGAAATGAAGAAGAAATTCTAGGGTTTTTGGAACTGCATTAATCGCAAGATCTCGTTTTTGTAGTATTTGGGAAAAAAAAATGGAAAGAATCAGAGAAAATCCAGCTGAAATAAAGAAAATCCCGCTTCTTACTCCCAAAAAACGAAAATAACGCCCCTTTTTTCGGAGACGGGACTCTAATTTTTGGGCTACTCAATTGTAAATTGAAATATGGACTATAAAATTAAAAAGGAGACAACCCAATTATTTTAATGTGAAATTTTCCCTATAATTTATGTTACTTTATATAAGAAATTTCAAAATATATACATTTTATTTAAAAAAAATAATTATATTTATCCAAAGTCATGGTCAACTTTAAGATGCTTAAATCTAAAAAAAGCAAAAATATCAGACAGGAGTAAGATTTTAGACGTGCTCCAACTTATGAAATTCGACTTACATTTTAGGTATTTCTTGCTTCATGACGAAAATTGCTCCAAGAACAATACTAGTATTCATTACCTGCCTGTCATTGCTTGTAGACTAGGCAAGAATAAGAAAAATACCTAAAATAGCCACAAGCCCTTTCTCATACTCCGTTTCAATTTATGTAAACATATTTCTTTTTTAATCCGTGCCAAAAAGAATGATCTCTTTCTCTATTTGGAAACAATTTACCTTTATGCAATGATTTATAGCCACACAAAATATATATGTTTCATTTTACATCACAAGTTCAAAAGTCTTCTCTCTTTTCTTAAATTTCGTGCCAGTCAAATAGGTTCACATAAATTGAAACGGAGGGAGTATATAATAGTTGAATTAGTATTAAAAAGTTGACACAAAATTAAAAGTTACTTGATTAAAGCTCAAGTACATAATCATCACCAGCTGTAGGGATAATCAACCACTCATCTGGGAATTGGTAATTAGGATCATCATTCTTATCTATACAATTAGGAGACTTACTGTTTAATCCATGTTCTAATTGGCCAAAACCTGTCTTTGAATTTTCCATCAAAACATTTTCTTCTAGAGGAAAATATTTTTCTATGACTACTTCACCATTGTTAGCACTCTTCTTGTCATCCAACGACTTCAGAAACCCTATCCACCATTCAAACTCTGGAACTTCACCGGAAGAAGAAAGCAGCGGCGGAGGTAGCGTCAGCGGCAGTGGTGGCAGTGTAGTAAGTATTGCCGGAGCCGTTGTAGACCATGTTGGTTCAGGAATAGGCATAGACTCCACTATTGAGTAATAGTAATGTTGTTGAGAGCTTACTGCTGCTAAGATAGAAATAGAATAATAGAATTAAAGTAAAGAAAAAGGCGTGAAAATTACTTTCTTTAGAAAAATAAAATAACAGAGTTTTAAAAAAAAACTTTGATTTATATAGGATAGAAAGAAGGCTATTCAGAACTTTAATTTATCTAACTTCATAACAACTTTCTATAGAAAAACTAGAATGATAGAAATAAATTAAAGAGAAAAGACTTCGAATTTATTGAACAAAAAATAGAATAACAAAAAGTAAAAAAATAATAATTTGAATTTATATGGGAGGAAGCAGGCTATTCAGAATTTTTATCTAATTTAATGAACACTATTTTCTTAAAAAATAAAATATAGAATAAAAGAAAGTCACAAAAAAGATGGTATCAATTTATAGTCGAAAGAAGACTCTTCGCTACATTTGTCTAATTTCATGAACATACATGTCATGTCATGTTACACTTATTTTTAGCTTACGATATTGGGGCAATCTAACAGGTTAAAACATTATATTATGTAAAAAAAAATTACGAATACTGTAAGTGTAAAAAAAATTATACTACCAAATCATTTAAATAATTTAATTTAAAGTTAAAATTCCTTAAAATGCGGGATTTAAAATCTCGAAAATAAAATAAGTTATCTGTTGTCTACTACAAAATATTATCTGCTAAAAAAATAACCTGATGGTATAAAAGTTCTAATCATATATATTAGTTAAACTAGTCTATAATATAAATCCTGGAGTCTAGTTTCAGTGTTGTTACCTCTTTGACCCAATAATGTGTACATCTTTGGGTTATTAATAGACGGAGTTGGAGATGAAGATGAAGATCGATGAAGTTGTAAAGCATGAACGATTTCTCTTCTAGCTTCAGCCATGTCCATATAAGAGCTAATAGTAGGAGCTTTTCTAGTATGATATTTTCTCAACCTTTTTCTTGGTGAATTATTTTTCTTTGAATCCATTTGCTTCTTCTTTTTTTGTTTGTTCTTCCCCTGCAAGTCTCTGTTTCTTGGGGAGAGAAGGTAATAATAATAATAAGCAGATACGAAAAGAGGGAGTGAATAATAAATGAAACAGAAGAGGAACAAGTGGCATAGTAAATGAGAAGGGAAAGATGGGTCAGCAGCATGCAGTAACAAATCAGTGTGGACACCTGTTTCATCGGACACACTGCTGCTTACTTTTAAAAATTCCAATTATAATCGTAATATTCGAGTTACCTTGCACTCCTCTCTATTGATTTCATGAGTAATCCGTTATCTTGGCTTTAAACAAATGAGCAGAAATCACATACTTTCTTAGTTTTAATTTAGATGATTTACTTTCACAAAGTTTAAGAATTTCTTTTTAAAATATATTATTCTAAAAATTTGTACCGATCCGTCCGATCGTTTTGAAAAATTACATCCCGTTCGGTGGCTAAAATATTGAGCAGCTTTGTATTATGTGTTACGACTTGCGTGCGTGATCAGTCCAGTTACCAGAAGATTCATAGTCAAATTGAAAGAAGGATTCTAGTTTTGAAAGCTTAAGCGGTAAGAATTGACCGTAATTTAACTTTTGGGTAAACGGTTTCAGAATATGTTTGGATGATCTCAAAAGCTTCGTATGGTGATTTTGGACTTAGGCGTGCGTCCAGATTCGGATTTGGAAGTCTGTAGGGTAATTTGAAGGATTTCGGCGAAAGTTCGAAAAAATTGAAGTTTTGAAGGTTGAGAGCTTTGACCAAGAGATGACTTTGGTGTTATCGGGGAATGCGATTCCGAGAGTTGGAACAATTCCGTTATATTATTTGGGACTTGTTTGCAAGATTTGACGTCATTCCGGGTGGATTTGATAGGTTTCGCGTGGGTAGGGGTGTTCATGGTTCGGTTTGGATCTGTTTTTCCCTAAAAAGGAACCAAGCCAAGTAAGCCGGTTTTTCAAATATTAGAACCAAACCAAACCAATTATGTTGTTTTTTTTCTCGACTCGGTTTATGTCGATTTTTTTGGTTTTTTCAATTATTTGTCATTTTTTTCTTAAATATAAGACATACACTACCAAACACACATTTCGGCGATCACATTTTTAATGTAACGCTATCAAATCAATTGACTTTTGAGAAATATATTATTTACCAAGATATATTGATGATAATTGAATCAAATAATGATGACTAATTTAAGGATACAATTAAAAATATATTATTTTTAACATGAAATAGATTCTTACACTTAACAAAAGAAAACTACTAATTAAACAAGAATGTAAAGGTAAAGAACTGTACTAAAAGTGCAAACGATTAATAGTTACTATAATTTTTTTAAAACTTTGTATAAATGTATACATATATATAGGTGTAATAATAAATTTAAAATACTTACTCCTATATTCTTTTTGGTTTGTTTTTTTTTTAATTAAAACCAAAACCAAACCAATTAAATTTCAAAACCAAAATTAAATCAAACAAAAAAGTATCGATTTTTTTGGTCAGTTTGGTTTGGTTTTCGATTTTGTTCGGGTTTTCGGATTTTTATGAAAAACACTACGCGCGGGTTTTAGAACTTGTAAGATTTGAAAGTTCATAAGTTTGATTCATGATGCGGTTAGTAGTTTCGATGTTGTTCGATGTGATTTGAGACCGCGTGCGAGTCCGTGTTAGGTGATGAAACTTGTTGGTATGTTAAGACAGGGTCCCGGGGGCCCCAGATGTGTTTCAAATAGGCTACGATCCATTTCCTTCTATTTATGGAATGTTCTTTTCTGTCATCTGGTTTCCTTCATCGCGTTTGCGTCCGTGTCCTCGCATTCGCATAACAATATTGGAGGATGAAATATTTCCCCATCGCGTTCGCCAAGTTCTGCCTTTCCCTTCTTCGCGTTCGCAGCTCAACCTTTGCATTCGCGTAGTAGAAAATAGGAACTGGGTGCTGGTGATTATTTCCTCTGTGCATTCACGTCCTTCTTCCCGCGTTCGCGAAGGTGTTTAATTCCTTTCTTCGCCTTTGCATACTGCTATACGCGTTCGCATAGCCCAGTCATCGGTCCATCAAATTTTCCTCTCCGCGTTCGTGAGCGATCTGTCGCGTTCGCGAAGCACATCTTGGCTGCCTTCATTTTCCATCTTCGTGAACGCGATCAGTCTTTCGAGTTCGTGATGCTTTAATACATGGGCAGAATATATAGTACGCTATTCTGAGAGTTAGCCATTTTCATCATTTTTGGAGTTCTAGAGCTCGGTTTCAAGAAAATCTATTGAGTAAGTGTTCTTCACCTAGAATATATTTTATTCTATTAATTTATCTTTATTTTATCATTTAATTAGTATTTTGGGTTGACAAAAAATGGAATTTTGAAGAATACTTCTAAATGTAAAATGATGATTTGAAAGACCAAATGGTATCGGAAATTAATAATTTAGTATGATTGAACTCATATCGGAATGGGTGTTTGGATTTTTGTAAAATTTATCAGGTTCGGAGGTGTGGGCCCGATGATCGACTTTTGGGTTGATTTTTAGGTTTTGATAAAGATTGGGATTTTATGATCCGAAATAGTTTTTTATGAGTTATATTTATGCTTTGAAGTTATTTTGGCTAGAACTAAGCCGTCCGGGGGTTGTTTCACCCGAGAAGTTTATTTTTGAGTATCGGTTTGTCTTCTTTGAGGTATGTATATTGCCTAACTTCATGTGGGGGAACTACCCCTTAGGATTTGAGTCTTTTATGCTAAATGCATCTTGTAAAGTCCGTGTACGCGAGGTGATGAGTACGTGATCGGGCTTATTTGTGAAAAGTTAACCTTTTAGGGATCTTAGGTCTTTATGTTCACTAGATATGAAGTTGTTTTGTTATGATTGAGTTCTAATTTACTAGTTTTCACCTCTACGTGTTTCTAATTGGAATTAGTTGCTTCATGATCCACTCTTATTGCTTATTTGCCTCCTATGTGACTTAACTGAAGCTGTTTCCTATTCTATTGCCATGCTATCTCTCCCTAGTCGCTTCTCTCTAGTTGAAGGTATAATTATCTCTCATGTAATTGTTCATCTTTAATTGAAGTTTTGATTATCTTTCCGCTATTTACCCTTATTTGAATTGTTGTTTCTCTATCGTAATTGCTCAACCTTAAAAGAAGTTTAGATTTCCTATATCTAGTTGTCTTGCCCTTATTTCGAATTATTTAATATCTCCTTACAATTGAACTGTACTTTGTGGGATTGTTGTTACATATTATTTTCTCCCTTATTGAGCCATTCTTATTATGACTAGCATTCTCTATTGTGGTTATTCTTTGTGAACTAGTTCTACCATTTCCTTGTGATCGAAAGCTCATGAATTGATTTACTTGCCGTACTCTTATGTTATTACATTATGGTTGTGGTACTCAATGTTGTGGTGCACGAGGTTTCTGCCGTGTGATTGTTATTGTGATGCACGAGGTGACTAGAGGGATTGGCCTCAACAAGGAAAATCTATCATGATAATAAGCTCCTTGAATATAAGAGGGTTGAACAAGCCCTTTAAATAGAAAGAACTCAAGGCCTTTCTGCTGAAATATAAGATCACTTTACTAGGCTGCCTTGAGACAAAGATAAAGCCTATGAGTTTAGCAAAGTTAGAGGAAAGTTCTGTAAAAAAAATGGAAAGTGTATACATATGAAACTATAAGTAATATGGGGAGATTTTGTCTCTTTTGGAAGGAAAACATGGTGCATGTCCACATACTTCTGGTAACTACTCAATTGATACACTGCCAATTAAAGGATAAAGGATCAAAATTCTCATGTTTCATAACATTTGTATATGGGAAGAACAAGATAAATGAAAGGAGGGATGTATGGGAACAAGCTAGACAAATTCAAAGTAATATGCATGAAGCTTGGTTAGTCATAGGTGACATCAACAATTTGATGTTTGTTAATGATCAGATCAATGGGCAACCTGTGCATCAAGTTGAACTTGTGGACTTTCAAGAATGCATAAAGGCTATTGGATTGGGGCAATTGAATAGGAAAGACTATCAGTGGTCATGGTGTAATAAACGGGATGCAACGAGTAGAATATATAGCAATATTGATTGGGCTTTTGGGAATGCTTCTGGGCTTATACATTATAGTCACCTCGAGGCTGTTTTTGAAATGCCAAGAGTATCTGACCATTCCCCTATTTTTATCAACACTAATGTAGCAAAAATTCACATGCCAAAGCCTTTTAGACTATATAATGTGCTGCTAAATCATAAGGAGTTTGAAGGGGCTGTCCATGAGGTATGGAATCAACAAGTACGGGGGCATAACATGTACACTTTGGCTAAAATTGCAGAGGCTAAAAGACAAGACACAACAAATGAACAAGGAGATATCTTTACTGGAGAAGACGATTGTCAATCTCAGGGAGTAGCTGTAGAATACCCAAGGAAAACTTAATGAAGTTCCATTCAAAATCCAGTTATAGCCAAGGAAACGGAGTTGCTTATGAATATTAAAATGGGAAAGGGTAAATGAACAGGTACTTAGACATAGATCCAGAGCAATGTGGATAAAAGCAAGTGATTAAAACACTAAATTCTTTTATGCTCACTTGAAGGCCAGACAATCTAGGAATGGAATTGCATCTATTTGTAATGACCAAGGGCTTAGAGTGACATATCAAGTATTGATAGAACAAGAATTTAGAGGTTTCTTTCAAACACTCTTAGGCACTTCAACTATTAAACTGTGACGACCCGGCCATTCGTCTTAAGAACTAATGCCCTGATCCCCTATTAACTGCTTTCCCTGTGTTTATTTCTATTATTTTGATTTGCCGGGATGTTTGATTTTAAGTTCCAGAGAGTTTTGAGACACTTAGTCCCTAAATGAGAGTTTAAGTGTTGGAAAATTGACCATAGTCGGAATCATGTGAAAACTGCCTCGGAATGGAAATCTGATGGTTCTGTTAGCTCCGTTAGGTAATTTCGGGTTAAGGGGCATTTTGGTTATTTTACCTAATTTTGCGTCTTAGCTTAGATTTTAATTGTAGAATCAATTACTTGAAGTGTTATTTACAATGTGCAATTGAATTGAATACATTTGGGCCATTTGGAGTCGAATACTCATGGTAAGAACGTGGTTTCGGGTTGATTTGAGCTTGTTCGAGGTAAGGGCTTGTTTAACCTTGTGTGGGGGACTTTCCCTTAGGATTTGATATTGTGATATTTAGAATGCCTCGTACGTGAGGTGACGAGCGTGTACTTGTGCTAATTGCTGAAAAATCCATTTTCATTAAGTAATTAAAATTGTGTTTCCTTTTGTTTCTGTCATTACTACTTGAAATTTAAGCTTGTTATTAGCTTAGGAAAGCATGTCTAGATGACTTAATTGCCTTTTTGCTCGGATTGCCTTATTTGAATTATGTGCATCATGCTAGGTTAGAAATACTTGTTTCCACTTGATACGAAGTTGACAATTTATGACTATTCTTCGTGTTGCTGCTATGTGTTTACATTGGGACTATGGATGTGGGATTCCGATAGATTCCACTTGTTTATTTATTTAGGACTACAGATTTGGGATTCCGGTAGATCCCCCTAGCTTGTTTATTTGGGGCTACGGATGTGGGATTCCGGTAGATCCCCCTGTATAGTTATATGGAACTACGGGAATGCACCCAGTAGATTCCCCCAGTACTGGGTATTTATATTTGTGACTACAAATTGGGATTCCGGTAGATCCCCGTGCAGTGATAGTTGGACTACGGTATGGGATCCCAGGAGATCCACTGGATATTGGTAATTAGGACTACATGACGGTATCCTAGAAGATTCCCCTGTTGTTATCTCTGTGTTGAGCTGTATTTCTTTTCGGTGATTTATTTCGTCTATGTTCTAGTTGTTATTGTTCTTCCAGTTCTATGTTATTTCTTACTGTTGCACTTATTTATACTATTTTATTCCCTACTGCTAACCCTTATATCCTATTTAACCATAGAAGGGCCCTAACCTTCCTCGTCACTACTCAACCGAGGTTAGACTTGGTACTTATTGAGTACCGCTGTGGTGTACTCATGCCCTTTCTGTGCATGTCTACCCAATCCTATCACCTCTGAGGCGAGGCAAGGCAACTGCTCTAGCGACTTCGAGGTATATCTGCCACGTTTGCAGACCGAGGAGTCTATTTCTATCCCTGCATTTAGTATTTTAGCCCTTCTGTAGTTTCTGTTCTTGTTAGACATTCCGGAGTTAGAGCTATGTAGTATTTCTTAGCTTGTGATTCATAGGTTTCCGGGTTTTGGGTGTATGTATTGGTTTTGAGAAGTTAAGTATTGTGCATGCCGAGCGATATTTTTAGATATCATTTATTTCGGTTATTTTTTATTTTTGATTATTTCTTCCGCATTTTTCATTTATGTTCCGTGTTATAAGGCTTACCTAGTCGTAGATACTAGGTGTCGTCCCAATAGTTTACGGAGGGAAAATTGGGGTCATGACAAGCTGGTATCAGAGCTCTAGTTCATAGGAGTCATGAATCACAAGCAGGTTTATTAGAGTCTTGCTGATCGGTATGGAGACCTCTGTACTTATCTACGAGAGGCTATATAACCGTTAGGAAAATTTTAATATTACAATTCCAAATTTCTATCTTCTATTCTCTCACCAATGGTGAGGACACGCGTTACCGGAGATAATCAGGCACCTGCGCCCCTACGAGAGTCGCTAGAAGTCAAGGCCGGGGTAGAGGCCGAGGACACACACATGGTGTAGCCAAAGCACCCACGCGAGCCGCCACCGAGGAGCCACCAGCAGTTCCAGCCAGAGCCCAGGCGCCGGATACACCTACTGCTTCTAATACTCCAGCACTTCAAGAGACATTAACACAGTTCTTGAGCGTGTTTGGTACATTAGTTCAGACGGGGTTGATTCAGGTTGTACCAACTACTTTATAGATCGGGAAAGGGATCCAGACTTCCGCCACACCTACTACAGAGTAGTGAGTTCTCATTGTTCGGGTTCCAAATGTCATGGTGACATAGCATGTGGTCCTAGTTCAACAGGTGGTGAGGACCAATCACCGAGTAGAGGACAGGTGGGTCCAGGAGAGAGAGGACATATGAGGTCAGGAGAGAGAGTATAGGAAAGTGAGGAGACCTCGTAGACTGGAGAGACCCATTGGTCCTTATTTTGGAGGAAGATTACTGCATGGTAGAGGTTTTGTGGGTCAGCTAGCTCAGTTTGCGTCTCAGATTACACACAGTATTTCAGGTGTTCAGGGCTCTTGGAGTACCCGTACCACACAGTTCCCACTGCCACGTCCTCCTAGAGCTTGTTTTGAGGGTTGTGACAAATGCCATGCGGTGAGAGATTTCCCTAGACTTGGGAGGAGTGCACCTCCACAAACTTCTCAGCCATAGCGCGCTCCGCAGAGTTCTCAGGCTATGATCGCAGCACCAGTTGCTACCCCACCTGCTCAGTTAGCTAGAGGGGAAGGCGAGGCCAGATATTATGCCCTTCTTGCCCATCCGAGGTTGTTGCCTCCGATTCTGGTATTACAGGTATTGTACTGGTTTGTCACAGAGGTGCATCAGTTCTATTAGATCCAGGCTCCACTTATTCTTATGTGTCTTCTTATTTTGCTCCGCATTTGGGTGTACCTAGGGATTCTTTAAGTTTCCCTATTTATGTTTCTACTCCTGTGGGAGATTCTCTTATTGTGGACCATATTTTTCAGTCGTGCCTGGTTGCTCTTAGTGGTTTTGAGACCAGAGCCGATTTATTGTTGCTTAGCATGGTAGATTTTGATATTATCTTGGGCACAGACTGGTTGTTACCCCATTATGCTATTCTTGATTGTCACGCCAAAACCGTGATGCTGGCTATGCCAGGTGTGCCACATATTGAGTGGAAGGGTGCTTTAGATCACACTTCTAGTAGTGTTATTTCTTTCCTTAAAGATCAACGTATGGTTGAGAAGGGGTGTGACACATATCTAGCCTATTTGAGAGATGTCAATATTGATACGTCTTCAGTTGATTCAGTTCTAGTAGTACGGGACTTTTTCGATATGTTTCCAGCTGATCTTCCAGGCATGCCGCCTGATAGAGATATTGATTTTGGCATTTATTTGTTGCCGGGCACTCAACCCATTTCCATTCCTCCGTATCGTATAGCTCCTCCTGAGTTGAAGGAGTTGAATGATAAGTTACAGGAATTGCTTGATAAGGGTTTTATTCGGCTCAATGTATCACCTTGGGGTGCTTCTATCTTGTTTGTGAAGAAAAAGGATGGTTCTATGAGTATGTACATTGATTATCACTAGTTGAACAAAGTTACAATGAGGAACTATTATCCTTTTCTTTGTATTGATGATCTGTTTGACCAGCTTTAGGGCGCACATGTGTTTTCTAAGATTGATTTGTGCTCAGGTTATCATCAGTTGAAGATTCGGGAGCCCGATATCTCGAAGACCGCTTTCAGGACTCGGTTTGGTTATTACAAGTCTCTTGTTATATCATTTGGGCTGACCAATGCCCCAAGAACTTTTACGCATTTGATGCATAGTGTATTCTGACCATATCTTGACTCTTTTGTCATTATCTTTATTAATGACATTTTGGTGTATTCCCGGAGTCGGGCAGATCATGAGCAGCACCTGAGGACAGTGCTTCAGACTCTAACAGAAAATAAGTTATATGCAAAGTTTTTAAAATGTGAGTTTTGGCTAGATTCCATGGCATTCTTAAACCACGTGGTATCGAGTGAGGGAATTCGGGTGGATCTAAAGAAGGTAGAGGCAGTGCAGAGTTGGCCCAAACCATCCTCAGCTACAGAGATCTGCAATTTTTTTGTTTTGGTAGGGTACTACCATCGTTTTGTGGAGGGGGTTTTCATCGATTGCAGCCCCTATGACCAGACTGACCTAGAAGAGTGCTCTGTTCCAGTGGATGGAAGACTGTAAGGCGAGCTTTCAGAAGCTCAAGACAGCACTACAGCCCCAGTTTTGATATTGCCTATAGGTTCAGGGTCTTATATGGTATATTATGATGCCTCTAGTGTTAGCCACATAGCAGTATTGATGTAGGACGGTAGAGTGATTACCTACGTGTCCAGATAGTTGAAGATACATGAGAAGAATTACCATGTCCACGACCTTGAGTTAGCTGCCATTGTTCACACTCTGAAGATTTGGTGCCAATATCTATACGGTGTTCCTTGTGATATTTATACTGATCATTTGAGCTTGTAGCACCTGTTCAATCAATTGCGTCAGAGGAGGTGGTTAGAGTTGCTAAAGATATCAGTATTCTGTGTCACCCGGGCAAGGCCAATGTAGTGGCCGATGCTTTGAGCCGCCGGGCAGAGAGTTTAGGCAGTTTGGCTTATCTACCAGCATCAGAGAGGCCTATGGAGATGGATGTTCAGGCCTTAGCCATCCAATTTATGAGATCGGATCTTTCGGAGCCTAGTCGGGTTCTAGCTTGCGTGGTTTCTCGGTCATCCCTATTTGATCGTATCAGAGAGCAGAGTATAATGACACTCATTTGCTTGTCCTTAAAGATAAGGTTCAGCATGGTGATGCCAGAGATGTGACCATTGGCTAGGATGGAGTATTAAGGAAGCAGGGTCGAGTTTGTGTACCCAATGTTGATGGGATTCGGGAGCAGATTCTAGAGGAGGCCCACATCTCGCCGTATTCCATTCATCCGGGTGCCGCAAAGATGTACCGAGATTTGAGGCAGCACTATTGGTGGAGGCGGATGAAGAAAGATATAGTTGGGTTTGTAGCTTGGTGCCTCAACTGTCAGCAAGTGAAGTATGAGCACCAGAGACCGGGTGGGTTGCTTCAGCAGATAGAGATTCCGGAGTGGAAGTGGGAGCGGATCACCATGGACTTTGTAGTTGGGCTCCCGTGGACATTGAGAAAGTTCGATGTTGTTTGGGTGATTGTGGATCAGCTAACCAAGTCTGCTCATTTCATTCCTATGTATACTAATTATTCTTCAGAGTGGTTAGCAGAGATTTATATCCGGGAGATTGTTCATCTGCATGGTATTCTAGTTTCCATCATTTTGGATAGAGGTACTCAATTTACATCACGGTTCTGAAGGGGCGTTCAGCATAAGTTGGGTACTCGGATAGAGTTTAGTACAATATTTCACCCTCCGACAGACGAGCAATCCGAGCACACTATACAGATTCTTGAGGCTATGCTCCGTGCGTGTGTGATCGAGTTTGGAGGGTCTTGGGATTAGTTCTTGCCATTGGCGGAGTTTGCTTGCAACAACAGTTATCAGCTCAGCATTCATATGGCACCATATGAGGCTTTATATGGTAGGCGGTGTAGATCTCCGGCGGGTTGGTTCGAGCCGGGTGAGGCTAGATTATTGGGCACAGACTTATTCTAGGATGATTTGGAGAAGGTTAAGGTAATTCAGGATAGACTCCGTACAACCCAGTCAAGATAGAAGAGCTATGCAGACCGAAAGGTTCGTGATGTTTTCTATATGGTTAGAGAACAGGGTTCGTCTATTAAGGGCATTATGAGATTTAGGAAGACAGAGAAATTGAGTTCGAGGTTTATTGGCCCTTTTGAGATATTGAGGCGAGTTGGGGAGGTTGCTTACGAGCTTGCCTTACCTCCCAGCCTGGCAGGAGTTCATTCGGTATTTCATGTTTTGATGCTTCGGAAGTATCACGATGATCTGTCGCACGTGTTGGATTTCAGTTCAATCCAATTGGACAAGGATTTACCCTATGTTGAGAAGCCAGTGGAAATATTAGACAAGCAAGTTAGAAAGCTGAGGTCAAAGAACATTGCATTAGTGAAGGTTCAGTGGCGGGGTCAGTCGATCGAGGAGGCGACCTGGGAGACCGAGAAGGATATGCGTAGCCGTTACCCTCATCTTTTAACTACTTCAGGTATGTCTCTATTCTCATTCGAGGATGAATGAATGTTTAAGTGTACGAGGATATGATGAACCTGCCGGTTGTCTTAAGAATTAACGGCCTGATCCCTTATTAACTGCTTTCCCCATGTTTATTTCTGCTATTTTGATTTGCTGGGATGTTCGGTTTTAAGTTTCGGAGAGTTTTGGGACACTTAGTCCCTAAATGAGAGCTTATGTGTTGGAAAGATGACCGTAGTCGGAATAGTGTGAAGACGGCCTCGAAATAGAAATCGGATGGTTCCGTTAGCTCCGTTACGCAATTTCGGGCTGAGGGGAGTTTTGATCATTTTACCTAATTTCACATCTTAGCTTAGATTTTAATTGTATAATCAGTTACTTTAAGTGTTATTTACAATGTGCAATTCAAATAAATAGATTTGGGCCATTTGGAGTCGAATACTCGTGGCAAGAATGTGGTTTCAGGTTGATTTGAGCTTGTTCGAGGTAAGTGGATTGCCTAACCTTGTGTGGGGGGCTTCTCCTTATGATTTGGTATTGTGATATTTGAAATGTCTCATACGTGCGTTGACGAGTACGTACTTGTGCTAATTGCTGAAAAATCTGTTTTCATTTAGTAATTAAAACTCTATTTCCTTTTCTTTCTGTCATTACTACTTGAAATTTAAGCTTGTTGTTAGCTTAGGAAAGCACGTCTAAATGACTTAATTGCCTTTTTGCTCAGATTTCCATATTTTAATTATCTGCAGAATGCTAGGTTAGAAATACCCGTTTCGCCTTGATATGAAGTTGACAATTTATGACTATTCTTCGTGTTGCCACTGTGTATTTACATTGGGACTACGGATGTGGGATTCTGGTAGAACCCCCTTGTTTGTTTATTTAGGAAAACGGATGTGGGATGCCGATATATCCCCCTTATTTGTTTATTTGGGACTACTGATGTGGGATTCCGGTAGACCCCCCATACACAGTTATATGGAACTACGAGAATGCACCTAGCAGATTCCCCCAGTACTGGGTATTTATATTTGGGACTACGGTTTGGGATTCCAGTTTATCACCACGCACTGATAGTTGGACTACGGGATGAGATCCCGGGAGATCCTTCGAATATATATATATATATATATGATGGACTACGTGATGGTATCCCGGGAGATCCTCTTGATATTGGTAATTGAGACTACAGGACGGTATCCTGGAAGATGCCTCGGTTGTTATATCTGTGTTGAGCTGTATTTCTTTCCCATGATTTATTTTGTCTCTATTCTAGTTGTTTTTGTTCTTCCAGTTCTATATTATTTCTTACTGTTGCACTTATTTATACTATTTTATGCCACACTGAGAACCCTTATATCTTATTTAACCTTAGTAGGGCCCTGACCTTCCTCGTGACTACTCAACCGATTCTAAGCTTGGCACTTACTGAGTACCGCTGTGGTGTACTCATGCCTTTTCTGCACTATTTTTCATGTGCAGATCCAGGCACTTCTACCCAGTCCTATCACCCTTGAGGCAAGGCAACTGCTCTAGTGACTTCGAGGTACATCTACCGCGTTCGCAGACCGAGGAGTCTCTTTCTATTCCTGCATTTAATATTTAGCCCTTATGTTCTATTCTTGTTAGACATTTCCAGAGTTAGAGCTATGCAGTATTTCTTAGCTTGTGATTCATAGGTTTTCGGGTTTTGGGAGTACGTATTGGTTTTGAGAAGTTTAGTACTGTGTATGCCGAGTGCCATTTTTAAATATTGTTTATTCCGATTATCTTTTATTTTTGATTATTTCTTCCGCAAGTTTTGTTTATGTTCCGCATTGTTAGTCTTACCTAGTTTTAGAGACTAGGTGTCGTCATGACAGTTCACAGAGGGTGAACTGGGTTTAGGACATGAACTTCCTTGCATTGATATTAATACAACCAGGAGTGGGAATTGTCTTACCAAGGAGCAACAATAACTACTCAATGTACAAGTAATAGGAGAGGACATTGACCAGCCCTTAAAGACTTGCCAAATGATAAGGCTCCATGGATAGATGGATTTCCAATTGAATTTTTCAAGGCATACTGGTATGTTATTGGATAAGAGGTTAAATGAGAAGTACAAGAGTTTTTCACTATTGAAAAGTGTCAATTGTACCAGAGTAACATTGGTACCTAAAGGTGCTAGACCTATCTCTGTCAAAGAATATCGACTTATAGCATGATGTTCCACTTTGTACAAGCTCATCTCAAAGATCATTACAACAGAATTGAAGATGGTGGTGGATTACATTGTGGGACATTCTCAATCAGCCTTCATCGAAGGAAGGAACATACCATATAATGTCATCATTGCACTCGAACGGGTCAAAGGATATACTTAGAAAGGTGTCTCACCAGGATGATACATTAAAGTAGACAAGAGAAAAGCTTATCACTCAGCCGAATAGCCTTTCACAAAGATGATACTGCTAGAATTTGGACTGCCTATGAAGTTTGTTCAATTGATAATGGAGTGTGTGCACTATTAACTACTCCTTGCTACCTAATGGAGGTTTAACTACTAAATTCCTAACAAAGAAGGGGCTATGACACGGAGACTCAATGTCTCCTTACCTCTTTGTATTGGTGATGGAGTAACTAAGTAGGTCTTTGAGAAATTTGAAGTACAATCCAGACATTAACTACCATCCAAAATGTTCCAAAAATAATATAACCTATATATGCTTTGTTGATGATTTGATTTTATGTTGTAGAGAAGACAATATTTCTATAACCTTGCTATTGGAAAGGTCTACTCATTTCTCTAAGGTATCAAGTCTCAAGGCCAATATGGAGAAGAGTGCTTTATACATTATTGGTGTTCCTACAGACTTTAAAGAGATGATCTTAGAAGAAATGCAATTCACACCAGGGAGCTACCATTTAAATGGCTCGGAGTTCCCTTGTCATATAAGACACTTACTATACAACAATGTATGCCATTGATTGAGAAGATCACTGCTAGACTTAACTATTGGACTGCTAAATTACTCTCATATAGTGGAAGGCTTCAACTACTTAAGAGTGTGGCTTTTGAAATGCAAACATACTGGGCGCATGTGTTTCTATTGCCAAGGAAGATCATCAAACTAATAGTTATAACCTGCAAAACCTTTTTGTGGATAGGAAGAAGTGAACCATCTAGGAGAGCCTAGCTCGGCGATACAATTTTTATGCCATTGTCAGTAGGTGGACTAAATGTTCTTCACATTAACTCCTGGAATAAGGCTATTTTATGCAAGCTATTGTGGGCTATAAATGCAAAGAAGGATACTATGTGGATCCAATGGATCCATAGCTTCTACATTAAAGATAAAAATGTCATGACTATGGGCACTCCTAAGCAGGCTTGTTGGCTTGTTAGGAAGATATTTGATGCTAGGGACTGGTTCAGCCAAAAGAGCACATCTGTTGATTTGAACAGCTATTATAAGCAAGAAAAATTCAGCATTAAGCAGCCCTATATTTCAACAAGGCCTTAGTACCAGAAAAGTCCCTAGAAAGGACTAGCAATAGGATATGAAGCATTGCCAAAACATCTAGTCATACTTTGGCTGGCATTACATCGAAGATTAGCCAAAGTTGATCGACTAAGAAAATGGCAGTAACTACTAACTGTGTGTTATATAGAAAGAATGTAGAGGAAAAAATGGAAAATCTGATGTTTGTATGTGACTACTCCAGAACTATCTAGGCTACAGTACTGCAGTGGATCGGAGAAAGGCACCAGATTGTATAACGACACGACTGGTCGTTTTGAGCAAATGCGCCTGATTCGGTAGTTTAAGGTCTCGCGTAGCTTCGCATTATGCATATCGACTTGTGTGCATGGTTGGATAAAGTTTCCGGATGAATCAAAGTTGAACCAGAATAAGGAACCTAGTTTTTTGAATTTTAATTAGGCGCGCGTCCGAATTCAGATTTGGAGGTCCGTAGGGTAATTTGAGGTGTTTCGGTGAAAGTTGGAAAAGTTGAGATTTGGAAAATGGAGAAGTTTGACCCATAGTTGACTTTTCTGATCTCGGGATCGGAATGCGATTATGAGAGTTGGAGAAGCTCTGTCATGTCATTTTGGATTTGTCTTCAAAATTTGGCGTCATTCCGGGTTGATTCAATTGGTTTTGGCACAACGAATTTGGAAGATTTGGAAGTTCATAGTTCGATTCATAGTGTGATTTATTATTTAGGCGTTGATATGATTTAGACCTCGAGCGAGTCCAGATTAGGTTATGAGACTTGTCTGTGAGTTTAGACGGGGTCATAGAGGCCTCGGGTGTATTCCGGGTGGGCTACGAGTCATTTTCCCTTATTTTCGAACTACTGTTTTCTGTTTCTGGTATCCTCTTTCACGTTCGTGAATAGCATTTCGCGTTTGCGAAGCTTTGTTGCTGACCACCTAAAATCCATCTTCACGTTCGTGAAGCTCTATCTCTCCCTTCATCGCGTTCGCGTTCCCCTCTTGCATTCGCGTACTTATGCCGTTCCACTCTTTGCGTTCGCGTACTAGTTCACGTGTTCGCAAAGAGCAGTCCTTGGGCCATCAGTTTTCCCTTCTTCGCGTTCGCGGCCGCATTGTCGCGTTTGTGATGAGTAACCTGGCAGCCTTAACTTTTCTTCTTTGCAAACGTGGTCCTCCTTTCGCATTCGTGATGCACAAATATCTGGGCGGACAGAATACATCCCAAAATTGAGGGTTTTACCATTTTCATCATATTTTGACTTCTAGAGCTCGGTTCTTGATGGATTTTGGTTGGTTTTTTACGAAATTCGATTGGGTAAATGTTCTTCAACTATAGTTAGATATATTCCATGAATTTTTGTTTATTATTTAAACTATGTTTGGGGTTGGGGAAGGAGTTGGTTTTTGAAGAAAAATTCTAAACTCAAAAATCGTGATTTGAGGGACAAAATGTTATTGGAATTTGATAAAACTTGTATGGTCGAACTCATATCAGAATGTGTAATCAGTTTTTGTAAAATTTGTTGGGTTCTGAGGTGCAGCCCTGGGGGTCGACTTTTGGACCAATTTTTGGATTTTGTTAAAGATTGAGACTTTATGATCCGGAATAGTTTCTTATGTGTTTTTATTGTGCTTTGAAGTTAATTTGGTTAGATTTGAGCCGTCCGGAGGTCTTTTCACCAGAGAAGTGCATCTTAGAGTATCAGTTTGTAGTCTTTGAGGTAAGTATCTTGTCTAACCTTCTGTGGGGGACTTCCCCCCTTAGGAATTGAGTCTTCTATGCTAATTGTAATCCGTTCATGCGACGTGATGAGTGTGTGCTCAGAATTATTTGTGGGAAGTAAGCTCTAGCTTTCTTAGGTCCTTATGTTCAATATGTGGAGAATATTCCATTTTGATTGAGTTTAATAATTTCTTAAATTGCCTTTATATGCTCCATATGATGTTGCTAGTTTTTTCTCGAATTCCTACGTGTTCCATAGACCCTTAATTGCCTTAATTAAAGTGATCTCCTTCCTTATTATTTTGATACTTCTTTATTCTGAGATCCTCTATGACTTAGAAAGAATAGGTTACATGTCCACTTATTGTAATTACCTGTGTAGTTATCACGTGTTTGGTATGTCTTGTTGTTTAGTTGAGGTTTCATTGTGAAGTTAATTATCAGTACAAGTTTGGTTATAGCTGATTCCCTTGCCGGGATATATTTAATCCTTATTGTTTGTTCCTTGTTCGGGATGCGTTTACTCTTGTTGTTGACACCCTTGTCAGGATGCGGTTGTATCCTTATTGTTCCTTTGGTAGGATGTGTTTACTCTTGTTGTAGACTTCCTTGCCGGGATATGGTTGTACCTTTATTGTTCCTTTGCCGGGATTATTTTTTGATTATTGTAGATTTGAATATTGAATGGATCGGGTTGCACGCCACAACAATATTAAATGGAACAGGTTGCACACTACAACAATATTAAATGGATCGGGTTGCATGCCGCAACATCATTATATGATTTGGGTCGGGTTGTACATCACAACAATATTAAATGGATCGGGTTTCACGCTGCAACAATATCGAATGGACCGGGTTGCATGCCGAAATAATATTAAATGGAACGGGTTGCACGTCGCAACAATATTAAATTGATTGGGTTTTACGCTTTAACAATATTGAATGGATCGGGTTACACACTGCAACATCACTATATATTGTTGGGATCGGGTTGCATGCCGCAACAAGAAAGAATAAAAGTAAATATTGATGCTTATGGTGAGAACGTGAGTAAAAGCACGAAGGGTGATGCCGTGCACTTTCTGCTGTTGTGTTTATTTGTTGGTATCAATTCAAAGGTTTAAACCATCTAATTCCTTTATTGTTGTGATCCTTTGTGTTGGAATCCTCAATCATTTCAATACCTCAATGTATTTATATGTATATGCATTTATACGTTCTAATACTTCAGACTTCAATAATTGTTACATCGTTAATTCAATTTGTTTCTCTATTATATCTCCTTAAACTGTCTAAGGTTGTATTTTCTTAAAAGGAATTTCTATTAAGTTCTAAGTTATCAACTCCCCTGTTAAAGTTAATAATTTTTCCGATGTTGTATTTTAATTTTAAGGGGTACATTTCTTCCTCGAATGATTTCTAAAAACAACTTTATCTTTTCTTGTAGATTTTCCAAACTTATTTAGAATATGAAATTTAATTTATATTATGTAAATAGGACTTCTTGAACATCTCAAGTGCATTTGTAAGGACATTTTGTATTGTATGTCATGTGGATTTTATCGTTAAGAGTGAGATGGAAGATATGTGGGCACGAGGTGCCATGTGTGTTGAATGTTTGAAAGTTGAGATTATGATATGAGAAATCAAAGACAGAAATGGTCGGGATGGTGTATTAAACATGATGTGATTGATTGAGTTAAAAATGTTTTTTTTAATTTGATACATTCTTACTTGTCTCCGTTTCTATTTCGTCAGTGCTGAATTGCTTGGGTTATTTGATTTACTTGATCTCTATTTGTTACTATCCGTGCTCTACCTTTATTGATTATACTGTTTGTACTTGGATTTCTCTCCGCGGTTGATATAATCTTGTTATCTTTATCTTGATGTTTTATTATCATATCATGTTCAGTCCATTTGACCAGTAGGTGTCCTGACTGTTCCTCATCAGTAACCCACCAAGGTTAGTCTTGATACTTACTGGGCACCGCCGTGGCTTGCTCATACTACACTTCTGCATATTTTTTTGTGTGCAGATCTAGGTATTGTTTTTGCTAGTAGCTGTGCAGATTCTTGCCAAGAAGACACAAGGTAGTCCTGCTGCTACGTTCCTAGGCTTTGGAGTTACCTTCATTCGTATTTATTTTTATTTCCTCCTTTCGATTCGGGACTATGATGTATTATTTTGTGTAAATTCTTTTAGATAGACTTGTGACTTGTACTACTAGATTTTGGGAAGTTGTTCTATGTATAAGGGATTCATCTCAGAAGAATTCTAGCTGTTATTAATTATTATTGTTATTCTGTATTTTAGTAGGCATACCTAGTCCTTAAGACTAGGCGCCATAACGAAATCCAACGGAGGGAAAATTGGGTCGTGACAAGTTGGTATCAGAGCTCTAGGTTCATGGGTGCTACGTGTCACAAGCAGGTTTAGTAGAGTCTTGTGGATCGGTACGGAGACGTCTGTACTTATCCTCGAGAGGCTACATAACTATTAGTAAATTCCACTTCTTTCATTCCTTATCGTGCGATATTGGTTCAACTCAAAGTATATAGCTTATGTCCTTTTACATCTACTCGTATATAATATTATACTCTCAGTGTTCGCCATATGCCAATGGTTCGTGATGCTATAGATGGGCTACGAAGGAGTTAGGGATGCTCAAGCATTGTCTCAACATGCTGTCCAGACTGAAGATACAGAGGTATTGAGACCTTATTCAGTTGTTTACATGGAGGCGCAGCAGAAGTATGGTCGGTGTTGATTGAGGATAGTTGGTGGTATTGGAGTACCTTGTAGTTTGTGTGGTACAAGTTGTGAAAAGTAATTATGTGGATTATTAGACGTTGTTTCCCATGGATTTGCGCCAAGTGGAGGAGTCCAATGGCATTCAGATTGTAGGGTCAGGCTTATACAAGTTTGGGCTGGAGGCATGTATATATGTAATATTGGTGGATTCCCGAATTTTGCATTTGACCAAGGATAGATATTTTTCATGAGGTGATATTGGGGCTTGAAATATTTTTACGTCAATAATGGATCTACATTTTAGCATCAAGGGGAGTCGGAGGAGAAACTTCAGATTTATAGAAGGTCTGTTCAGCGTAGGTGTTGTGGTTGCGGTAGGATGGGGTGCTTTAGAGGAAATGTAGTGGTTTATGAGCTTCTGGCTACGTGGTTCGTGTTGCGATTATCTGTATTTGGGAATTTTATTGGGATTATTGCATATCGACTATCCAAAGAAATGGGTCAGTTCAGTAGTGTTGGGTCAGCATAGCAAAGGAAGTAAATAGTCCTTTTGAATAGGAATTCTCTACTGGCATTTGTGGTAGCACTCTTGTATTAGACGGTTGGTGTGACTCGTTCAAGTTGGGAAGGTTCAGTCCCGATGGCTTAGGTGCGTGCGGGCGGATCTCGAAGGTTTCTCGATGGTTTGACTACAGCTTGAGTGGGATATCTCCAATGGGCATAAAAAATATGTGGTACATTACGGTATTCTCCTGAATCGGTATCTGAAATTTATAGAGAGTTGGCATTACTGGATATTATATATGAAGAGTGTGTATTTTGGAAAGGACCTTGAGTTTTGGTTTGCGGGTGCGTGGCTAGTAGCATGGTGATTACTGGGTTCTGAGGCTTTCGAGGTTTATATTTTGTTGCGCGGCCAGAATCTTATGTGGGTGCTTAGACAGGATGATGGAAGGTGAATGATGTATCAGCTATTTGATCAGCATAGTTGAGTCTGGTTGTGGGATTTTAGTATTCCTGAGGTTTTGGGACTAGGTGTCCCCGTATGTGGGCTGTTTCTTGTTAGTGGGTTGTGAAGAAATGTTGAGAAAGGGGCAATTAATGGCATGTATTATCGATAGGTTACTGTTGATTTTCAAAGAATATTTACGTAATTGGGAAGGATCTGGATTTGGTTTGGGCCTATTTGGAAGATCAGCGAGAATATGTGTTTTGTATCAGGTTCAACTTGTGTGCTCCTATGAGGTTGTCATTTTGATCATATTACCATGCAGTATGGATATTATTCGTTCCCCTAGCCTACTCTTTTATGTTGTGCCACATGGCAAGATTTTATGATTATTCCCCACGCACGTTATAATTTTGTTCAGGCCTTATGGCAATGTGGGTGAGATAGCCCTCGTGATGTTAATTGCTCATTGCACCTCAGCTGTACTTGTTTCTTTTATGTCTTATTATTTCTATTTACTTTTTTGCACAATTTTATTTGTGCACTCTATTGTACTTGATATCAATGTTCAAATGATAAGTGAGCCCGAGCATTTTGGCTCGACGAGTATTTGTGAGAGGGATGCACGCCGCAGCAAATGTTATGTGGTATACTGGCTTGATGAACATTTGGGAGCGGGCTGCACGCCGCAACGGATGTTATATAGGATACCCTTTCCTTATGTTTATTTGGGGTTCTGCTTTTCCTCTGTGGAACAATTTGATGAAAACTATATTTTCGTTGTTGCACATGTTACACTTGTTAGAAAATTCTTCTACTTTGCTTTTCCTTGCTTGCGTTACGTAATTAAGTTATTGCTTGTTCAGTGTACGAGCTGTGTAGTGCGAGAATTTGTGTGTTTCCATGATGAGTCATCAGTTGGGCTGCTTGTATTGGTCAAGATATAGTCCTTAAACCTAAGAGTGGTACTATGGTATTGGGGGGGATGAGTGTTTAGAAGTATGTGGATATTTCTGATAAGATTTGGATAATGGCCCTAGCGGGTGAGAGGGTTTCTTGACTTGTTAACTTCATAGGCGGTGTATGAGTTCCTGCATGTTTCTTTATCATGGACAGTGATATGTAGGTCCGAAATAAGGTTATATCCAATATGAGGTGTGTTGCCCGCATCCAGGGTATTATTTGAACAACTATGGTGGTCAGAGGTTATTACTTCGGGCATTGAGTTATGTGGAGTAGCATGTGATTGTATTCGGGATTGGAATTTTTTGCTCGATTCAGCTTGTTTGGATGGGTTCAGTGTGATGATGTGGAATTCGGGCCCTATGATGAAATCCAACTGTTGAGGTTTGGGTCATGTTCTAAGGATATCGGCTAAGAAGGAGATGAGATCCTCAGCTAAATTACATTCTCAGTTTTGTTTAGGTTGGGTGAAAGAGAATCACCCCCAGGTGTACGTGTGGTGAGCTCACGCAGTGGTTCGATGGCTTTGGAGCGATTCCGGGCACGTTCGAGGAGGAACGTATGTTTAAGTGGAGGAGGATGTAATGACCCGACTGGTTGTTTGAGCAAATGCACCCAATTCGGTAGTTTGAGGTCTCAAGTAGCTTCGCATTGTGCATATCGACTTGTGTTCATGGTTGGATTCAGTTTCCGGATGAATAAGAGTTGAACTGGAATAAGGAACCTAGTTTTTGAAGTTTAAACAGTGAAAATGTGATCGGAATTAGACTTTTTGGTAAATGGCCCTGGAATGGGTCGTGGGTGATCCCAACAGCTTTGTATGGTGATTTTGAACATAGGCGCGCGTCTGGATTAAGATTTTGAGGTCCGTAGGGTAATTTGAGGTGTTTCGGCGAAAGTTGGAAAAGTTAAAGTTTAATGGAGAAGTTTGACCCATAGTTGACTTTTATGATCTCGGGTTAGAATGCGATTCCGAGAGTTGCAGAAGCTCCGTCATGTCGTTTTGGACTTGTCTGCAAAATTTGGCGTCATTCCAGGTTGTTCGATCAGTTTCGGCACAAGTTTTCGAATTTGGAAGATTTGGAAGTTCATAGTTCAATTCATGGTGTGATTCGTTGTTTCGGCGTTGTTCGATATGATTTGAGACCTCGAGCGAGTCTGTATTAGGTTATAAGACTTGTCTGTGAGTCTAGACGGGTCCCGGAGGCCTCGATTGTGTTCCTGGTGTGCTACGGGTCATTTTCCCTTGTTTTTGAACTGATGTTTTCTATTTCTGGTATCCTCTTTCGCATTCGCGAACAACCTTTCATATTCGTGAAGCTTTGTTGCTGACCACCTGAAATCCTTGTTCGCGTTCGCATTTAGAGCCTCGCGTTCCCGAAGCTTTGTTTCTCCTTTCATCGCGTTCGTGTTCCCCTCTCGCGTTCGCGTAGTTATGTCGTTCCACCCTTCGCATTTGTGAACTAGTTCATGCATTCGCGAAGAGCATTCCTTTGGCCATCAGCTTTCCCTACTTCATGTTCGCGGATGCATTGTCGCGTTCGCGATGAGTAACCTGGCAGCCTTAACTTTTGTTCTTCTCGAACGCAGTCCTCTCTTCGCGTTCGCGATGCACAAATATCTGGGTAGATAGAATATATCCCAAAATCGAGAGTTTCACCATTTTCATCATATTTTGACTTCTAGAGCTCGATTTTTGAAGATTTATGGTAGGTTTTTCACGTAATTCAATTGGGTAAGTGTTCTTCAAATATAATTAGATACATTCCATAAATTTGTTTTTGTTTTTATTATTTAAATTGTGTTTGGGGTTGGAGAAGGAGTTGGTTTTTGAAGAAAAATTCTAAAATGAAAAATCGTGATTTGAGAGACCAAATTGTATTGGAATTTGATAAAATTTGTATGGTCGAACTCGTATCGGAATGTGTATTCAGTTTTTGTAAAATTTGTTGGGTTCCGAGGTGTGGGCCTGGGGTCGACTTTTGGATCAATTTTTGGATTTTGTTAAAGATTGAGACTTTATGATCCGAAATAGTTTCTTATGTGTTTTTATTGTACATTGAAGATAATTTGGTTAGATTTGAGCCGTCCGGAGGTCTTTTATCCCGAGAAGTGCATCTTAGAGTATTGATTTATCGTCTTTGAGGTAAATATCTTGCCTAACCTTGTGCGGGGGACTTCCCTTAGGAATTGAGTCTTCTATGCTAATTGCAATCCGTGCATCCAAGGTGATGAGTGTGTGCTCGGACTTATTTGTGGGAACTAAGATGTACGTTTCTTAGGTCCTTATGTTCAATATGTGGAGAATATTTCGTTATGATTGAGTTTAATAATAACTTAAATTGCCTTTATATGCTCTATATGATACTGCTAGTTTTTTCTTGAATTCCTACGTGTTGCATAGACCCTTAATTGCCTTAATTGAAGTGATCGTCTTCCTTATTGTTTTGATACTTCTTGATTTTGAGTTCCTCTATGACTTCATAAGAATTGGTTACATGTCCGCTTGTTGTAATTACCGGTGTAGTTATCACGTGCTTGTTACGTCTTGTTGTTTAGTTGAGGTTTCATTGTGAAGTTAATTATCTGTACAAGTTTGGTTATAGTTGATTCCCTTGCCAGGATAAATTTAATCCTTATTGTTGGTTCCCTTGTCGGGATGTGTTTACTCTTGTTGTTGACTTGCTTGCTGGGATATGGTTGTATCCTTATTATACCCTTGTCTTTGAATATTGAATGGATCAGGTTGCATGCCGCAACGATATTAAATGGAATGGGCTGCACGCCGCAACAATATTAAATGGATCGGGTTGCACGCCGCAACAATATTAAATGGATCAGATTGCACGCCATAACAATATTGAATGTATCAGGTTGTACGCCGCAACAATATTAAATGGAACGGGTTGCACGCCGCAATAATATTAAATAGATCGGGTTGCACGCCGCAACAATATTGAATTAATCGGGTTGTACGCCACAACATCATTATATATGGTTGGGATCGGGTTACACACCGCAACAAGAAAGAATAAAAGTGAATATTGATGCTTATGGTGAGAACGTGAGTAAAAGCACGAAGGATGATATTTATTTGTTGTTACCAATTCAAAGGTTTAAACCGTTAAATTCCTTTATTGATGTGTTCCTTTGTGTTACAACTCACAATATTTTCAATACCTTACCGTATTTTTTATATATATATATATATATATATATATATATAACATCATTATATATGGTTGGGATCGGGTTGCACGCCGCAACAAGAAAGAATAAAAGTGAATATTGATGCTTATGGTGAGAACGTGAGTAAAAGAACGAAGGATGATGCCGTGCACTTTCTGCTGTTGTATTTATTTGTTGTTACCAATTCAAAGGTTTAAACCGTTTAATTCCTTTATTGATGTGTTCCTTTGTGTTAGAACCCAAAATATTTCAATACCTCACCGTATTATATATACATATATATATATATATATACATATATATATATATATACATATATACATATATATATACATATATATATATATATATATATATACATATATATATATATATATACACATATAGATAGATAGATAGATGCATTTATACGTTCCAATACTTCAGACTTCAATAATTGTTACATCCTTAATTCAATTAGTTTCTCCATTATATCCCCTTAAACCGTCTGAGTTTGTATTTTCTTAAAAGGAATTTCTACTAAGTTCTAAATTATCAATTCCCCTGTTAAAGGTAATAATTTTTCCGATGTTATATTTTAAGTTTAAATGGGTACATTTCTTCCTCGAATGATTTCTAAAAACAACTTCATCATTTTTTGCCAATTTTCCAAACATATTTAGAAATTGAAACTTAATTTATATTATGTAAATAGAACTTCTTGAACATCTAAAGTGCATTTGTAAGGATATTTTGTATTTTATATCATGTGGATTTTATCATTAAGAGTGAGATGGAAGATATGTGGGCACGAGATGCCATATGTACTGAATGTTTGAAAGTTGAGATTATGATATGAGAAATCGAAGACTGAAATGGTCGGGATGATGTATTAAACGTGATGTGATTGATTGAGTTGAAATTGTTTTCTTTCATTGGATACATTCTTACTTGTCTCCGTCTCTTTTTTGTGAGTGCTGAATTGCTTGGGTTATTTGATTTACATGGTCTCTGTTTGTTACTACCCGTGCTCTCCCTTTATTGATTATACTGTTTGTACTTGGATTTCTCTTCGCGGTTGATATCACCTCGTTATCTTTATCTTGATTTTTATTATCATATCATGTTCAGTCCATTTGACCAGTAGGTGTCCTGACTGTTCCTCGTCACTACCCCACCGAGGTTAGTTTTGATATTTACTGGGCACCGCCGTGGTGTGCTCATACTACACTTCTGCACTTTTTTGTATGCAGATCCAGGTATTGTTTTTGCTAGTAGCTATGCATATTCTTGCCGAGGAGACTCAAGGTAGTCCTGTTGCTGCGTTCGCAGGCTTCGAAGTCACCTTCATTCGTATTTATTTCCATTTGCTCCTTTTGATTCGGGGCCGTGATGTATTATTTTGCATAAATTCTCTAAGATGGGCTTGTGACTTGTACTACCGGATTTTGGGAAGTTGTTCATTGTATAAGGGATTCATCTCAGAAGAATTCTAGCGGTTATTAATTGTTGTTGTTACTCCACATTTTAGTAGGTTTACCTAGTCCTTAAGACTAGTTGCCATCACGAAATCCAATGGAGGAAAAATTGGATCGTGACAGATTGAAAGTTGGGATGAGGAGATTATATGGATAACAAGGAGGGCTGTCAACAAGGTTGGAGGTGATATGCTAATATTTCTATTTCCAGCAGTGATCTACCACACATGGGCAGAGAAAAACAAAAGGAGATTTCAAGAAAAGATGATTGCTTGCATTTATAGGATTAAAGTCATTGTATTGGATTTGCATATCAGAAGGCAAAGTGAATTCAAATGGCGAAAAGAATTAGAAAGGCTACATAACTTCCTAGCTAGTTTCAGTTGATTGTAAGTGTAAACATCAAAAGCTAGGTACTACTAGTAGGAAAATGCTTGATCTGTTGTTTATATAGTTATTAGATATGGTCTACCTATAGAGTCTAATTGAACAAGCGGTTGTAAATACTTATACTTGATTAAATAAAAAATTTGACAGTTTAAAAAAAAGAAGGGGGTCCTGTCCAACTTTGGATTTTTGTTTTGAATACACATATTGTTTTCCTTGTAAGTTGTAAGTAAAATACTTCGGTTACCACACAAAAGAAAACATTCAAACAACAACAACAATCACTGCTAAAAAAAATCAGGTTTTAGCGCCGGATAAATTCTGTAGCTAAATAGAAAAATTCATCGCTAATTTCATTTAGCGACGGATTAGCAACAGATTATCAAGAAATATTATTAGCTACGAGCGTTTTAGTGATAGATTAGCGACGACTTTCGTAGCAAATTCCCTTATTTGTAGTGAATAATAATTATTATTATGATAATAACAATAGAAAAATAATAATTAATCACAACTTATTTAAAATATAGTTTGTATTCTACTATTTCATTCTTATTCCGTTCTTAGTTCATATTTTTACCATTTAACTGTTAGTACTCACCATACTATAACCAATTTTTGTCATATTTTTTTTAATTTCTCTTTACGTTAATGCTTTTGTTATCAGAACAAATTTCTGTGTGCTAAGAGATTTCCCAACTTGAAAACAATTTTACTTAGACAAGAAATTTTAAAAAATAACTAAATTATATTTTCTTGCTAATTAATTAATTCAAAGACATAATTATTTGTTCTCAACATTAAGGAAAGTTTATTTTTGGTTGATTCAAATTCTTCGTATCAACTCATCCGTAATTTCAGACGTTTAACCGTTATTATAATTGTATTCAAGAAGAATGATTGTCACAGCGTAAAAAAATGATCATCAAAGGGTAAAAGAGAATTAAATTGATTTTCACTTCTGAGATATGCGTTTGTAGAATCATTAGTGTCATTGTCTGTTATCAATCACTTTTCTTTCACTCTCATTCTCTCTTCCTATTGTATTCTTAATAATTTTTTAGTAATTTATTCAAATTATTGATCAATGTACTTTTTAAAAATTATAGTAATAATACTAATTATTATTATTATTATTATTATTATTTAATAAAAAAAAAAGCATAAACCTAACATATGTCTTGCATAGTCTATTTAATCAGGTTCATAATTTAATGACATATAATCAATAATCTTATTAAAAGAAAAATTAGGATGAATGAAAATACATGGATACCGTCTGGTCTTGGATATCTATTTAACTAGGATCAGCATTCTAAATATATGAATTTCCTAGGTGAATTAAGTTCCTAAATATTAGGAATTCTATATAATTCAAATAAGAAAATATTTAATAACTAATATTTTGGTGATTAAGTTACAATTATAATTTTATCCAATGTAAAACCTTTTTTAAAGGGTAAAAAGGCGAACCATATTTCGATAGGATAGTCGTACTTTTAATATAGTATAGACTTGGTACTATTTACGTGCATTGCACGTAAATTTTTAGTCAGAACTTTTACAACTAACTCAATTTAGTAATAAATTATTTACTAGATGAAATGATTATTGTAACGCAATTAACATGATAAAAACACAACAATTGTTAAATGCTAATAATTAATGTTATTAGTTAACAGAATACTTGAATTCAAAATGATATCATTTTAACCTACAAAGATGCTCAATTTAGTTAAGTTAGAAAGTATCTTATTTATAATGTATAAATATTCAGTGCGGTAATATCATATCTAATTCTTCTTCGTGAATGACATTTTTTGGTGTATATTTCCTTCTATAACTTTAGCTTCTCTTTCTTAAAAGTAAAATATATAGTTGTCCATCTTTGAATCACTTCCAAAAAGTATTTACTTTGACAGATTTTTTAGGGTTGTCTCAATTTTATATAAAGTTATGTTGAATTCAAATTATATCGTATCTAACTCGAGTAAAATTATTACTACTTTATCGTATTCAAAACAATATAATATCAATCATACACATGTTCTGATAAATCATCAAGTCCATGATTAAGGATTTTAGAGAAGTATATATTTTTAGTGAAAAATAATAGCAGATAAATATATATATAGTTTTATATATGTGTATTATGTATATAACATACATATTTTATATACTCTTTGGCTAGCTAATGCAATTTATTTTTGTCAAAACGATCAATTTTGCATTTCGCCCGGATTTTCTTTCTAGTTTAAGGTGTGATTAAATTAGAAACTAATATGAAATAGGTACATCATCAGAAGGGTATATAGTATCCCCTAAGTTTCGTTCCATAGTGTTAATATTACACTCCAAAATATATTTTTGAAAAGATAGTTCCTAGGATGTTTACCCAAAAAGTTTCATTCGTAAACACCGGAGGAACTATCAGCATGATTGTTTTCTCAAAAATTTCTTTTCTTGCTTCTTCCTTTGCCGGTAGATTAGCTATCCTGTTTTTCTCCTTGTAGCTATGTTTCACCTCTATTCCTCTCATACTTAAGATTAGTAACCTGCATTCAGGTATAATAGAGTCCTAAACATAGTTTTCTATTTAAGCATTCTTATTAGCCCCTGCGGAGTCTGTGTTTATTTCCAGTGGTGTGAGCCCTCTTTGCTCTACAATTTGTAGTCTCTATAATAGTGCAAGAAGCTCAGTTTGAGTATTAGTCGTTTGCCTCAGACTTCTCATAAATCCCAGAACCTAGTTGCCACTAGAGGTGCCGAAAACACCTCCCACCCCTCCTTTTTCCTGGGTTTCCTCGTGCAGCCCCATGAGTCCTATGTTTGTATTGACCCCTCAAAGAGGGATCCCATTTAACCCAGATGACTACCTCTTTCGATATGTGTCTCCTAATGAAATAACTTGGAATTCTGTTGCCTTTGCAATGATATTGGGATAGAGACGTGGTCTCTTCTTTTATTGGAAATATTGTGATTCCTGGTCAGCGATAGGTGCGAGAAGAAGAATGGGAAAATAACTTCACAGGATAGGTTATTGTTGAAAGCTCTCTTCATAAGGTTGGTCCAAGTGTTAGATTAAGAAAGGCTTGTAAAGGTGTGATTGCGTTGTGAGTCTATGGTAGAGCTTTTGGTGGTGAGGTTCTGCCAGAGTAGCTTGGAGTTGGGGCATTCAAAGAAGATGTGGGTGTGATAACCTGATAGTCATCTTATGTTTTAGAACCTAATTTTGCACTTAATGTTTTAAATACCTCATTTTAACCCTCCTCGATTTCCATGCATAGTCTAGGCTGTTTTCGGAAAGTTTTTATGTTAAAAAATGAGAAAATATAAAAAATTTGCCTTAAAATCCATTTGAATTGACTTCAGTTAATATCTTGAGCAAACGGTCTCGCATTCTTGTTTTGACGATCCCATTGGATCCGTAACGTGATTTGGGACTTGGGAGTATGCCCATAATCAAATTCAGAAGTTCCTAGCCCGAGTTATCGCACTTTGTTGAAATTTGAAAGTTAATAGCTTAATGACTATGAAATGTTTGACTTTTTTTATATCAGGTCCGTATTCTTGTTCCAAAACTTGGCATAGGTCCAAAACTATATTTATGTGTTGTCTGTCAAATTTGGTGAGAAATGGAGTTGGTTTGATGTGATTCAGACGCCCGGTTGTGAAAATAGAAATTTTAAAGTTTTCTTGAAAATTTCATTTGATTTTGTATTTAATTCATAGTTCTAGGTGTTATTTTGACGATTTGATCGTACGAGCAAGTTTGTATAATGTGTATTCTTGTGTGCATATTTGGTTTAGAGCTCCGAGAGCTTGGGTGAGTTTCGGATAGGCGATAGAGTGAAAATTTGACTTAGAACATTGTTGGTGTGCTTCAGTTTTTGGTGTAGGCCTCAGACCTTGCAATTGTGAGGTTAGGCTTTGCATTTGCGGACATTGATGGATTCCTATTTGTGAGCAGCTCATCACATTTGTGAAGAGTAGCTAGGCACCTAATGTTCGCATTTGCAAAGTGGGACAGGGGGATGAAATGATCGCAAATGCGATCAAATGGTTGCGTTTGTGGAAGATCAAAGTTTGCATTTGCGAACAAGTCATCGCAAATACGATAAAAGCAGAGATGTGAAGAGCTTCTCATTTTCGATTGATCTTTCGTATTTGTGAACCCCAGATTGCAAATACGACATCTGCAACTGATAAAAAAGATATTTCGACGGGATTTTTGTTCATTCTCCGAAATTTTCAAACTTAAAAACCCTGGAAGTGATTTTTCAAAGATCTTTTCTCCCCCCAAATCATTGGTAAGTGATTCTAATCCATTTTTATTCAATCTTTCACTACTTTTCCTAAGATTTTAACCTAAAATGTTGTGTTTTGATGGTGGAAATTGGGGATTTGGATAAAATAGGAATTTTTCTAAAATGGATATATAGACCTCAAATTGAGGTTAGATTCTAAAACAAATTACATAACCTGGCTCAGGGATAAATGGGTAATCAGGTTTTGGTTCGAATTTCATATTTGGACCAAACGGGCCTGAGAGTTGACTTTTGTTGCCTTTTTCAATAATGACCTAAATTGACTTCTTTGCTATCATGGGTAGTTCCTAAGACGTAATTTGAATTATTTGGTTAGTAATTTGCTAGGTTCCATTGGTTCGGAGGCTTGTTCGAAAGGAAAAGTCGTGGTTGGGCTTTGAACTGATCCTTTCGAGCGAGATAAGTGTTGTGGTTAACCTTGACTTGAGGGATTATGACTTCTTTGTCTATTTGTCACATGTTTAGATGTTTATATGTGAGGTGACGAGTGCTTATGCATTGTTGTCGGGTTATAGCATGCGGGTGGGACTTGTTCTTTGCAATTATTTCTTTTTTTAATCATGTTATTCATGTTTAGACTAGTTATTTGTTAAATTATCCGTTCTTACCATGTTTATGGACCTTTGTGATAATTGAGTATTCCAAAAGTTGACAATGGTATTGTGGAACTGTTGTTGAAGTAACTGTACTTGTTGATCCTATCTCCCTATTATTGTTGTTCGATGTTATGTGGTAATAGAGAGTGTTAATGAACGAAGGGTGATGTCATGTCGTATGTGAGTCTTAATGCACGCAGGGTGATGTCGTGTCATATTGTGAATGTTAATGCAAGAAGGGCATGTTATGAGAGTTAATGCATGAAGGTTGATGTCGTGCAGTATTATTATTTTATTGTGAGGTTGAGAGTAAAAGTATGAAGGTGATGTCGTGTAACTTTTTTCATTATGCTTAATTGTTTTTACTGGTTAAAGGCATATTGATTGTTTTGATTATTATTCCGTTGTATCTCTTGTATCTTTTATCCTCCTTAGTATGTCCCCTTCTCGATATTACATATCTAGATTTTATTTGTTGTTATCTTGTACATATACTATTATCTGCGCAGGTTTATCATGTAGGTGTCTTGTCATAGCCTCATCACTACTTCATCGAGGTTAGACTCGACATTTACGAGTATATGGGGTCAGTTGTACTAGTACTACACTCTGTACTTCTCGTGCAGATTTTGGTACCGGCCAGAGCTGTCCTTGAATTGGAGCAGCTTGGATTTGTTCATTCGGATATCGAGTTAGATCTGCTAGCATCCGCAGACCTTGAAGTCTCCTTCTACTTTTCTTATTTCACTGCTTTTTTTCTTTCAAAATAGTTATATTTCTTTCAGAATCAATTAGTAGTAAAATCTAGATGCTCATAAGTTGTGACTCCAGATCCGCATTGTAATAGATATTGGGCTTTTATGTTATTCCGTACTTTATTTTATTTCATTTTTAGCTTAATTGACTTTATCTATTGAAATTGAAAGTAATTAACTTAAAAGTCTTCTAACTTTGGCTTGTCTAGTAAGTGAACTGTTAGGCACCATCACAGTCTCGAATGTGGGAATTTGGGTCGTGACAGTGGGCTGCTGTTTTATTCGCAGATGAGAAAAAACAACATAGTGGGTTATAGTTGACACCAATCTTTTGGAGGAAAGCACTTGTAGGAGGCCTTATACTTGAGCCATAGATAGGTCTCAATCTTATTAGGGACCTTCAGTTTCCTGATCCATGTATAACTAGTAGTTTCCCTGTCCATTGCATGGACTATTTTTCGGTGAGGAAGGTATAAGATGATTTAGTGCTTAAGAGTTCATTGCTTGTTAGGACCCATATAATTTTATCTTCCTTGATGGAATTGCAAGGAATGAATATGAATGAGATCAGATCCCTGATGTTGCCTGGGATATTGAACGAGACGGAGGAGTTATCTCATTCACCATTGTTGTAGATGGTAGCTACTTTAGCAGCATGGTCGTTTAAGGTGAGTGGTCCTTTAATAATGCTTCTAATAGAAGTATTGTTGATGATCCAAGATTCATTGAGAAAACCAACTCTGTCACCTTTATCATGGCTGTATGTACCTGAATAATTAAGGATGCATTGCCATACATGAGATTTTGCCTTTTTAGGGATGTGATTCCAATTGCAGTTCTTTGTAATTAGTCACAATCCAAAATCCAACTAGTCGTGATGGCACCTAATCCAACATACTAGGTAAGCCAATTAACAATAACCCAATTTAAATGAAATTTACTGATAAAATAAGTAATGAAATAACTAAACTTTATTATATTCCCCAAGGATTGGTAGTGCAAAGCATGAGTTTCTAAGATTCAAAATTTACACCTGGTATGAAATAATACATCATCTGTTTGAAATATACATGGATAGATTAAAAAATTTAAAGCTATACATCAATATCAACAGCCAAAATCTGCATGCAAGATGCAGAAGTGTAGTATGAATAAAACTGACCCCATGTACCCAATAAATATCCTAACTAACCTCGGCAAGGTAAAATAAGTAAGGACTATTGATGATACTTTCTAACACCTGTACAGTTCATAATTTTTGACAAGTATAGAACAAATATAGGATCAAATCAGGGAATCTCAGGTAAAACCTCTTTAATACACACAGTTCTCTGTTTACAATTATTCTACCTAGTCAACAATCCAACATATAAGGAGGACACATGTACGCGATAAAAATCAGAAGACTTAATTTTCACCATCAAGAGAATTCAGGAAGCCTCCCTCGAGACCCCGAGGATGGAAGGATATGATTGAGTTCTCGACCTCCGGGCTCGTCGAGGTCCGAATCAAAGGAAGCAGGGTTCGAGATCAGGGGTAAGAGAAGATGACTCCATACCACATAGCTACACCTGACAGGGCCGTTCTATCTGTAACCTATTAAAATGACGCGTGATAGGTCGTCCCATCTTTCTATTCTCTTAAATAATATATGCATATACTATTGAGCCCCTTCGCCTATATAAGGGGAACTCACCCCATCATGTAGAGGACGGATGTTTTTCCACTTCTCCAATAAGCAATAATATCTCTCTCTATCTTTTTCTTCTAAAGATAACTGTGTTCTTCAACCCCAAGGTCGCCCTAGCATCTTATTGTTCTTCATTTGTTCTTCGTCATTTAGCTAAAGATTGACGGTATAAAGCATTGTACGCACATACTTATATGTTATCCCCTTCCTGATTACCCTCGATATAGTTATCTTCAATATGCCCGAGGTAGGCTCGAGGCTCGGCCCCGAGGTATCTAATGGCTTGTCCTAAGCCCGGGAATACCCCTTACTGGTTCAATTATCCTTTTGTCTAACTCGATCTTTACTGTTTTTACTCCACATTTAGAATTAATAACCCTTTCAAACTAGCTCGGGAATAGATCACGTATTTTTAGAATCCCGTTTACAAATTTAATTATTGTTACCATTTTCACAATAAATAGTTTGGCACCCACCGTGGGGCTAAAAATAATATTGATTATTTTCTTGCTAGTTTCGTCCCTTGAACGCACGATATCTCTCACACATTTTCTTGCCCAAGACCTTTCCATTTTAGGTATAAGGGAAATTGAGGACGATAAGCCGACAAACCATGAGGAAGACAATGTGGCCACCCTAACGACCGGCGCAACACCGCAAGACCCCGATAACGCATCTAGATCGATCCAAGTGAATATGGATTCATGTGCTGTGCAACGGGGAAACAAAGTCTTGCGCTCCGATGACGGCACGCAACACGCTAATCCATAGAAAACACGAAAAATCCCAGCCCCAGTAGATCGGGAAGTTGATCTTCGTGTTATTTTTGAAATGTTGTAGGAACAACGTTCGGCATCTCTCAGCTACAGAGCCGCCCGGAGGCTCTTGGTGCGATATCACCCAAAATATCTACTCACTTTGAGCCACTATCCAAGGTATCGGGCCATGACGAACCAATGACCTATCCTGCAACGGTAAGGATATTAGAGGGCATCATCGAAAAGGTCAACTCACGCTCGCAGAGATTCCTACAACAACCGTCTCCCGGAAGGTGACCACGAGAGTCACAAAATGTTTGGAGTCACAGACCCAAGAGAGTAGCGGCTATGCAATCTAACAGAGGTGACCATAAAACATCGCCAAACAAGCGAATCCGGATCCAGCTCAACGAACAAGGGGAAATCGAATAAAGCATAGGTGGCAAAGCTGCGGCATATCATCGCAATCATTAAATGATGATGAAACCCCGCTAAGATCCATAGAACATAGAATGCAAGTGCCCGTCGCTAGAAAAGAACGATCTCGGGGATTACTCCCCGAGGACAACCTCCCGCTCAAGGAAAAAGGGCATCGAGGCTTCACCTCGGCATTGCATTAACGTATTGGTAATCCCTTTTTTCGTTTGAGCTTATTTTCAAATAAAACATATACTAATGACTATAGGTATATCGGCCAAAGTTGTGTCGCCAATGTCTGGCCAAAGCCAATAGAACTACCGTAACATCCAAATTGATCCCCCTGCATGGCCTGCCCGAGTTCGGGCTAACATGTCAGGTGACGAAGGATGCAGACGCCTTGTACAGACAATGGAGAATACGTCGCCCGGGATGTGACGTGGCCCTATTCCTCCAAGGGTGTGAAACTCCATGGCAGACGTGGAGCCAAAGCATCTGGCTACAAGTGACAGAAGGAGATTCCTCACCTTACGCCTGTGACTGGCGTCACCCTCGAACGAGGTCAGAGGGCAAGAGAACTCGCTTCTTCGGCCCGGCCTAGCCAGGAGGAATACAACTGCCGAGGGGCAATTCCCATGAACGCAGCATCCTTTTGTCATTTCCCTTTTTCCTTTACTTGTTTCTAATCAGTACGCAGGCAAACAGCCGGGGCATTCAGTGGTTCTGGATCCCGTTCTAGGATCCGCGGCCGCCATACGGCCACCCGACATTCTTTCCTCAATCGGGTTTCTATCAGGAAGAAGGTTCTGCCAACAAGATTATTAATAGGACTGCAACCGACAAGTCCACAATCTCTATCTATTTTCCAAATATGGGACCATACAGGCAAGTCAGATGATCAACATGTATTTTACGACTTATTTTTTCGCCAAGCAATAAAGAGTATTTTTCAAGCATCCGACGCCTCGAAGAAAAATATTTTGACTTATCCTCAGCAAAAAACCTCTGCATCAAATACGTCCCGAAATGCTCGGAGACTCATTCAATTCGGCATCCTCGCGATCCCACGATCGAGGTTTTAGGCTCACAAAGCCTTCACGATATGGCCCCAAGACTATCGAAAGGCGATATTGAGGCCTAAAAATGATCCGATATATTCGGAGACTCACCAAGAGCAATTCAACGACTTACACGACCCCAGGGTCGGAACTCCAGGCTCACCAAGCCCGCATAAAATAGCTTTGAACTCATGGGAAGTTGTCTTCAAGCAAATTCGATGACTCGGAGGCTGTCGCCAATCGCGACGCACTGGAAAATCCGAAATTATAAGAGCTTAACGTGTAGCCTCGGCAAAACCAAATACATTCTCCACAAACTGTAAGACCTCAACAGACATGAAACTGTAAGACCTTAACAGGCATGATAAATTGTAAGACCTCAACAGGTATGATAAACTGTAAGACCTCAACACGCATGAAAAATCCTGCATTTTAGGCTACACATCGCATTTGTAAGAATTCCTAAAGGGCATACCCTCGGTGTGGATGCCTAAAACTTCTTCTCAGGATAAAAAATGGCCCCGGCTAAATGCACATGACTACGGTCGAAATGGCTGATACAACCTAAAAAACGTGACTCGGGGATGCCCGATTGTTGCTAAAAAAATCCTCGGAATCTATTTCGTAAAGAAGCGGTTAAAATACAGGATTCCCTCAATAGGCAAAAAAGCGAGTCCCGACAATGTCGGCTCCAAAATCGAAAAAGCATCGATCTACTCGACCTGTGGGCTATGAACCTTCTGAGGTGCTCAAAACATTACCGATTATGACTTGAAATCGAGGTTCTTTTAGAACCGATGACGGGTCAGGCAAAATAATCAAAAAGACCTTAACGAGAGGAAAACAAAGACTACAAAAACCTCCAGGCCTAATATCAAACAACGTAAGTGCCATTGTCGCTGGCTAAGCAAAGCCTACAGGCTTCACACCAAAAGGTCTCTACGACCATCGAATTGAAAATTGACAACTTGAGGATTAAAGTGAGCTCAAATCGTAACCCAATTCAGAAACCATATCCAACATAGTTTAACTAAGCAAAGCCTATGGGCCTCATAACAAAAGATTTTTACGACCAAATAGCGTAAGTGCCATTATCGCCAGCTAAGCAAGCCTCCGGACCTCATATCAAAAGGTCTCTATGGCCAAACAATAGAAAGGCCACCACCACTGGTCAAAAGCTTAAGTTAAGATTCAAAGGCTAACTACAACTCAAGTCACGACATGAAAACGATTATCTTCTGGCTCGGAGACTAGCTACGACAAAAATCGCCAAATACCCAAAGACGGGGAATGAAAATCATTGTCGCCGGCCCAAATAAGTTCGAAGGTAAAATAAGCCCGAGTTAGGATCCAACGTGGAGACTGAACCCGAGGGAAATTCAATCACCATACGCCTAAAACGCACAATAATCGCGACAAATCCCCAGGCCATGCGCCCGCAAGAACGCTTCGGTCTAGGAGCACATAGGGTCACCACCCTCTACCCATAAGGATGGGAAAAAGTCTGAAGGCCACTCCAGGATCCAATCGGTCAGGTGGGAAAATCCCAGCAATCAGAATCGCAAACATTACAAATTACATGGTTCGCCCCCTTTTGTCATTATTAATTGTATATCGATTACAGGGCACAATCTCAGTCCACATCACATGATGGGATCTATATATGTGTATACACATATAGGGGATGTTCTTTCCCCCATTATTTCCCTTTTGGCAGCTACGGCCCCTCGGCCTTCCCTTTATCATCAGATATCAGAAACATGGCATCAAACGCTGCTTCCTCGGCATGATTGATCTCGTCAGACAGATCAAAACCTCGAGCATGAATCTCCTCAAGGGTCTTCCTCCGGGATTCACACCTCTCATACTCCCTGATATTGCTTGCATGGTCGAGGGCCTTCTTCAACTCGACCCTAACAACGGAGGCGCTCCTTGAATAAGTAGCTATATTTTTCCTCGAACGGGTGTTATCTATTACGACCTCAGCCCAGACATTCGCCACCTTAATTTTTTCCTCGAGAGCTTCGACGAGACCCTCGCAATCATCTTCGACCGAGCGGAGTCATCCACACGAGCAGCCTAAAGTTGCACCTCAAAACCGGACGTTGCAGCTAGAACTCTCTCTTTAGCCCATAAATGAGCGTTAAGGCGCGCCTGCAGCTGGGTAAGTTTGCGGTTGGCAGCACCAACTTCGCTCCAAAGTTTCTCTAGCTTATTCGCTTTATCCTTCAGCTGGAACAGTAGAACTTTAAAAGATCGGCAAAGATACAAAAGGAGATGTGAAGGAAATACGAGCCAACAAGGCAGAATACTTATTTCTCTTAGAGAATCTCCCGAGCATGGCCTCAGTCCACCTCGTGCCTTAAAGAAGCGAACTCTCTTTCCTTTACTGCGCGGAGAAGCTGGAAGGACCTTCCTCTTTCTCGGGCACTCTGTAGATGGGTCTTGCGACGAAGCAGCTCGACATTGAGCCTGTCAAAAGCTTGAAAAGAAGCCAAACGCATGATTAAATAAGAAGGAAATACTGGGCTAGAATGCCTTTATCGCAAGCAAAAACTCACCGCAAGACCAGAACGATGAGCCTCACCAAGGGCCAAAGCTATGTCCAATAAAACTTCGGTACCGAAAGATGGTCGACCGATCAAATCATTTCCTCAAAGCTGTTGCGGAGAAGGTGCCTCCCCATAAGCCTCAGCACGCCACGGAATATCCTTCCTTTTGCCAGCACTCTTCAACTCCTGAGCTGACGACCTCACCTCGGATGAACTCCCGATGCCTGCAGTAGGGAAACTGAGCAGATCAACAAAGGTAAGGGCATCCCCGAAAAAGAAAAGAGAAGAGTGGAAAGGGAACGCCAAACACCTACCATGACAATTTACCTCCCACCTCCCTTTTGAAAGATCTCGCCACCGGCGCCTATCTTGAGTCCAGCATGCCGCTAATATGCGAGACCATTCAGCTAACCCCGAAATATCATCAGGCAACCAACGGGCAGCAATAAATAAAAAATGAGAAGAAATCACTGTGAATCCTACTCGGTATGAAGAAAAGAAAGGACAGCCCAAACAGAGAGCTTATGTATGGAACTCCATTTCTCAAGGAATGGTAAGAATTCTCCAAGGATAACGATGGTCGTCCAAACTCGAATTAACTGGCTCATCCACCCGTGATCTTCATCCTTTTGATTGCCGATCATGGGAGCTCGAGTAAATCGGCACTGAAGAGCAACCAGGCCTCCAAAGTGCAATGGGTGGTACAACCTCATAAGGTGGCTAAGAGTAAAATCTATCACGGCCTTGTCAGTAAATATCTCATCGACCATACTATGCTCCAGAAGAAAGGATAAACCTGCGCCAACGTTACTTGGTACTTTCTACAGAAATAGAACACAACCTGGTCTGGGGAACTTGGCTCGAGAAAATGGTGTACACACTCAAGAAGCCTTCGACATATGTTGTGACATTCTCCTAGGGGGAACGAGCTTTCAGGACTACACCTTCTCCCATTTACATTTTCTCCTGATCCCCTCAAGGTCCCTTTCTGCCACCGAAGAGGCAATCCTTGAAAAATGCCCCTGGCAACCCAGAATATTAGGAGGTTTTCCCAATGAAGAAATTCCCCTCGAGGATGTAAGCTCTGGGCATCGCTCCACCGATGTCGGAGAAGGGCCGCCACAGCCAGTTAAAGGTAGAATACCGGAAAAAGTACCCTTCGCCCCGAATATCGAACATTGAAGCAACGACCATAACCATGACATAATAACGGGGAGAGGAAGAGTATCCAAGCGAAAGGCAAAGAAATGGAGAAGATCTCGAAAAGTACCTGGCTCTACAGAAGAGATGAGCCTATCAAACAAGAAAATGCAGTAATCGTCGCTTAGCGGGGGAATAGACGAATATATAAGGGCCAGGCGAGAACCGACCAAATTTCTTAAGGAGGCCAATAAATTTTTGTCGCGATAACATCACACTCCCCTTGGGGAATGCAATGAAGAAACTACTCCAAAACTCCTACGTGTCTTGAAGAGGTGGGCCTCAAAATAGTTGCACATCTTTACAATATTCGGAAGGGAGAACATATGAAACAAAAAAAAAGGGAGAGAAAAGGGGCTCGGAGACTACTCTTCGCTGCTCTACTCTTCGCCCTCATCGTGAATAGTTAGATGCTCCAATTTCTCCTCTGTCGCACGAGCCTTGTCTAGATCAGTGGATAGCTTGATGCCCCAGGCCATGAGTTCTTCAAGAACCTCCCTTTTTCGTCCACCATGTCATAATCAACAGTACGGACCAATCTCTGCTCGGCTGCCAGGGAAATGTCACAAACCATCACATGTACCGTGGCCACATCTAAGCATCGGCATCTCATTCCAAACCAAGCGTGTCCTAGATCAAAACATCAATCTCCTTACGCGCATACAAAAGGAGGCTCAAAGACGTCGACAACTCCCCAATGACACTTTTATTCCGCTTCCTCAACTCGGAAACCTCCATTTCTAACTCGGCGATCCCCAAGTGTCCCTGGTCAACCTCCATTACAAATCAGGGCGACATAAATATGAACATAAACTTATATGGATGCCGAGCGGAGGAGCCGATATGAAAGAAAAAAGAAGAACACTTGTGCGGTAAGAGCGGTCTTCTCTCGAAGTGCCCCTCTAAAGTAGCTCGAAGCTCTTTCACCTCTTCTGCTCCCCGAATACCTCGAGACTCAGAATCTTGCAGCCTCAAAGAAACATCGTCACTCTCTTTCTCATGATGTGCCATTCCTCACGGACCTGTGATATGACACGATCGTATATCTCTTTGCACAATAGCACAATAAGGAAATTGAGAAAAGCGATGAATAATGCCCAAGGGCGAAGAGAAACGCTCAAAGAAAATGTTTCACCTGCCGCAGGGATTTCTCCGCTACATCAACGGCGTCAGTCAATTCAAGATCGAACCCATCAGGCACATCATCGAGGATATTGGAAAAAATGCATTCCTCTCTGATGGAATTTTCGACCGTGGCACAAACCATCCTTCTGGCATCTCTCAGTTCTCCCGACAAAACTGAATAGTTTGGGATAAAGTCATTTGGGTTATCAACCCCGTCGAATAGCGGCCTGCACCTCGAGAATGCTCCGAACTCCGTCCCATATGGGCCCATAGCCCTGTTTGTATAAGCCACTAAAAATCTAGTCGAGCAATTCAAAACCACATCAGTATCCTCTCCAACAACCTTCGGCTCCTTAGCCTTGCTGGCCATAGCCGTCGCGAACTCAGTAACCTCCGTGGGGTACCTGCGAACCCCTATCGCCGACCCTCGACCTCCTTCTCATCGGATTTCCATTATCATCTTCTTCCCCGCTTGCACCAGGATCTGGGTCAGAGCTCGGGACAGCGGCCTCATCGGGTCGAGCAGTAACTACTCTTGTTTTCTTTTTCCTACCCGTGCCAACTCCCAAGACTTCCTTTTCACCACCAGGGGGTGGCCTCATCAACGTCTTTTCCTAAAGACCTACATCGACGCGATTAGCGAAGCAAAAAGGGAATACAAAATACAAGGTGCATACAGAAAAAAAAAACCCCACCATGGTTCTTGGACACACAGCGCCTATAGGCCACGAGGTCCCAGGATCGGAGATGATATGAAAACTCTCTATCCAAGCGCTTTATTTACCTCGCCAAGTCTGGAACCTCCTCAGGATGCCAAGGAGAAGCTGGGGAAAGTCGACGAGAGGTTATCACGAAAAAGAAAAAAGAAAAGCTGAGGAACAATTAAAGAGAAGATATACTTATGCTGAAAGTTCCACCATTCAGGAAAAGGAATCCATTGGATAGGGATAATGTCCGAGGTGCGCACCCAAATGAATTTCTCATCCACCCTCAGATTTTTCCCCTCATCGACGCTTGAAAAAAAAGGTTTCTTGGACCGTTGCCGAAGCTTGATCAAACCTCGGTACAGCCGAGGGTGATATAGTACGATCAGATGATTTAGACTAAGAACCTCACCCGTAATCTCCTTAGTATAATGCCTAAGCATCAGCACAATCCTCTAAAATGATGGTGAGATCTGGCCAAGGGTCACTCGATACCGAGTACAGAAGTCAAGGATCACTGGGTCAATGTCTAAGGGGGGAGATTTCATGGATTCGTCGAGACCCAAGTTAAACTGGTATGTATATACACAAAGAAAACCTTCCTTGAAACTGGTAATATCTTCGCCGGAGGTAGGAATTTCCACTATCATTGTTGCATCCCATCGGCAGTCACACTTCACTCTTTCGACATTAGTCATGACACTAATATATCGAGACATGTGTTCGCATCGGCCCGACGTGGACGCGGGAGCCTCAACATTGAAATTTTTCGACGTATCGAACTCGGAAGGGATCCACTGCTCTAGAGGAGGGGCCAGCCTATCACCCCCCTGGCCGACTGTGACAATGATGCAGTATCATTCCGACAGGGTACCGTTCTGGAAGTCCTAGCCATAAATAGCAAAGGAACTCTTCCGAAAAGAAAAATAGAGAAGGACAAAAATATGTCGAATAAATTAAGATTCTGGTTCACAAGCCTAGAGGAAGGGTAAAAATGTGCAGCATCTGATGGTCGGATCATTTTATAGGATCCAATTGGAGAAGCAGAATGGATGAGCCTACAATGGTTCATAAACTCATCGATCATCGTGTGCAACGGCGGCTCCGCGTGGTTTCCGGGGCAATGGCATTTAATGCTCTTACATTAATGACATCATGGCAAATATGAACCCGAGGCTGGGAGGATACGATTCAGCATCGTTTCCCATCACTTCGTCATGAGAAATGCGGAGACTATCTGTACGGGGTAAAAATTAGAAGACTTGATTTTCGCCATCAAGACAATTTGAGAAGCCTCCCTCGAGACCCCGAGGATGGAAGGCTATGATCGAGTTCTGGGCCTCCGGGCTTGTCGAGCTCTGAATCAAAGGAAGCAGGGTTCAAGGTCAGGGGTAAGAGAAGATGACTCTGAAGCGCATAGCTGCATCTAACAAGGCCGTTCTATCTGTAACCTATTGAAATGACGCGTGATAGGCCGTCCCATCTTTCTATTCTCGTAAATAATATATGCATATTCTATTGGGTCCATTCGCCTATATAAGGGGGACTCACCCCATCTTGTAAAGTACTGATGTTGCTCCACTTCTCCAATAAGCAATAATATATCTCTCTATCTCTTTCTTCTAAAGATAACTGTGTTCTTCGACCTCGAGGTCACCCTAGCATCTTATTGTTCTTCATTTGTTCTTTGTCATTTAGCTAAAGATTGACTGTACAAAGCCCTGTACGCACATACTTATCTGTTATGCCCTTCCCGATTACCCTCGATACGGTTATCTTCAATATGCCCGACGTAGGCTTGAGGCCTGCCCCCGAGGTATCTACTGGCTTGTCCTAAGCCCGGGAACACCCCTTACTGGTTCAATTATCGTTTTGTCTAACTCAATCTTTACTATTTTTACTCCACATTTAGCATTAATCACCCTTTCAAACTAGCTCAGGAATAGATCACGTATTTTTAGAATTCCATTTACAAATTTAATTATTTTTACCATTTTCACGGTAAACAACACATAATTCAATCGGTAAGCAGTCAAGGAAATTGTAACTAAAGATGGGATACCATAATCAACTATCAATCCGCTGTGGCGCAAAACCCAATCTAAACATAGCATCCAACTCTCCCAGGGCTCACATCAATTATAAACTCGTATCCACACGTTGCACGGACAACTCACGTACTAATAATGTCTACCGCACGGACAACTCACGTGTTGTGCGGACAACTCACGTCCTACTATATCAAGCACACGAACAACTAATGTGTTGCACGAACGACCCACGTGCTATTGATATAACTATTTGGATCTGCATAGATAACTAACGTGATGCATGGACAACTCACATGCTAATAATATAAATATCTGGATCTACACAGACAACTCACGTTTTGCACGAGCAACTCACGTGCTAATAATATAAATATCTAGATCCTCACGGACAACTCACGTACTTCATAGGTTACTCACGTGCTAATAATATAAATATATGGACTCGCACGGACAACTTATGTGCTATAATATAAAAATATGGATCAACATCGACAAATCACGTGTTATAATATAAATATCTTGATCCGCAAGTCACGTGCTTCACGGACAAGTGACATGCTATAATATAAATCGCCCATCATGGTCACAAGCCTCTAATCGAAGAAGATCATGCAGGAGCACTTAAAAAAGTGTACATGTATATGATAAGTGAAATAAGGTTCTCATGCCCCTCGACTAGTATAAATAACATGCTATAGTGTAGGTATGTGCAAAGTGTGCTATCATAGCTCAAAACGGAAAGTTATCACAGAAATAGTAACCACCAAGTTTATTCAGGGAATTAGCCAATTTGTAACCTTAAGTATGGCTTAGATAGTTCACAAAATGGTACAAATACGAGAAACATTATAGCTTTAAATGTAACGGTCAACTCTAGGCATATCATAACCTAAGCATTTCCCCCATGATGAATAATTACCCTGGTACTCACACATGGGCTCAAACCCCACACATATGCACACTCATAGCGCGTAGCTATCACAAATAATTCAGGCAACTAGTACCTCAACCAAGTATAGATAGGACTCTTTCCTCGAACAAGCCGAACAATATTCTAGAGAGTCATCCACTCTGCTCAAATCTCAATTGCACTGCCCAAGCGGGACGAACGACATATATCCCATTAGAAAAACAACACACAAAAAAGTAAATCTTCCTTAACGAAATAGAGTAAATTCATACTCCATGCGCACTACATCCATTACGAATAACAACTCAAATAATTCCATGATTTCCATATACCCATAATGTGTAATATAACCCATAACTAGAAATTCCCTTATTTGAGTCATCATCGATCTCAACCTCTGCAAGTCATAACTGATTCAAAAGTATGCCTCAAACCGAAGCAGTACAACACGTAACCATGCAATCAAGTTGTCGATAGTATACTCCCCAACTTAGCTCAAAGCCATAGAATGAACATCTATAACTCACCATACCCACACTCTATTACTACCATAATACCGTAGTGAGAGTCAATTAGATACTTCATAAGTTGATGTAACACAAACCATATAATACCTCAAATCATATCCTGAGCTCGCATTCATCATCGTGACTGTCATGTCAACTTTCTCAACCAATCCAAACTCAAATCTCAACACATATAACCTACTAGTAGAAAAGAAACCATCCACACAACATCATAAGGATCACACATCCGTAGATTACCCCGCAAGTGATAACCCACCCACTTAGCCTCAATATGACATCACACTATACCCTTTCATAACCATAATTATGATGCAATCACTTAATCTTCTTGAGTTTGAACTCATCAACAAGACATAAAAGATTACTTCGTCTAACCATGAAATTACATGAAAGAATCCCTCAAAATCCTCATAACATCAGACCGTATACATACCCACAGAAATAAAGCACCCAATCACCCTTTTCGCATCTCAAGCAGACTCTTCTCAACACCTTCGAACAATCCAAACACATCTCGCAGTCACATCATACTCATCATATAGCCATCGAACCACTCATCGAGCCACAAATTTCCACTCATAGGGACACTACATGACATATGACTCCAAAAGTATATGTTCACACAACTGAAACTACCGAGCTTAAGCTGTAGTCTAAACCTGGCCTCAAGTCTTCCACACTGGCCCATCACCAAAACACAGAAAATACATCCCATACCTCATTCATGGAATCCACAAACCGTTGATGTACAAGTGATATTGAGCGCTCATATGCGCATACGAGTGAGTGGATATAATTCAAAGATATATGCTTCAAGTAGAATCAATGTCGCACAATAAAGAAATAAAGATGGGAAGTTTATCCTAAATGCCCTGTAGCCTCTCGATGATAGGTATGGACGCCATCACACCAATCCGCAAGACTGTACTAGACACTTTCTCATGACTCGCAGAACCTATGAACCTAGGGCTTAGATACCAACTTGTTAGGACCCAAAATCCAACTAGTCCTGATGGAACCTAACCCAACCCGCTAAGTAAGCAATTTAAATAAAATTTACTCATGAAAAAAAGTGATGAAATATTGAACTTCAATACATTCCCCAATGGATGGTAGTACAAATCATGACCTTCTAAGATTTAAAATTTACAACTGGTATGAAATAATACATCATCTGTTTGAAATATACATGGACATATTAAATATTTTAAAGCTACCAAGAACAAGAGGCAGCTATGACCGGAACGCAGGTTCATCTTCAATGTCAGCTCCCCAGCAACATTAGCATCTAAAATCTCCACGTAAGGTACAAAAGTATAGTATGAGTACAACCGACACCATGTACCCAATAAGTATCCTAACTAACCTCGGCAAGGTAAAAGAAATAATAACTATTGATGATACTTTCTAAAACCTGTGTAGTTCGTAATTTCGACAAGTATAGAACAAATATAGGATCAAATTAGTGAATCTCAGCTAAAATCACTTTAATACTCACAGTTCTTTATTTTCGCTCAGTCAACAATCCATCATATAAGGATGACACATAAGTAGCTCAATTACATCAATTAATAACTAAGTAAACAATTCCAAATAATAATAATGATCGAATCTATAATTAAAACCCCAAAGTCAACCAATAAGTCAAACTCGGGCCTGCACCTTGTAACCCCACAAAACTCACAAAGTCTGATAAGACATTCAATTACGAGTCCAACCATACTAATTCTACTTAAATTCGATCCGAATAGATGTTCAAAACTAAAAAATTTATTTTATGAAATTATAGATAATTCCTCCGATTTCTCTTTAAAAATCAATAATCATACATCAGAAATGAAGATTAATTCATGAAATATAATCAAAAGTTAGTCAAGAATTCTTACCCCAATTCATGTGGTGCAATTCCACTCCAAAGTCGCCCAACCTGAGTTCCGAAAATCCCAAAATGTGAATAAACGACCAACCCCTCGAAATTATAGTTCTTCCCAGCATTTTCGCATATGCGGTCATATTGTCGCATCTGCGACGTCCACTTTTGCTGTTAAAATCACGCTTATGCGCAAACCTCTAAACCCAGTTAGCATCGCATCTGAGGAATTTCACTTCGCAGTTGCGCACCCGCAACTGCGGCACTACTATCGCACATGCGCAACTCCTCGCCCGTCCACCCCAACACACCGGTTCTGCGTTTTCACAAGTGCAGCCCATTTCTCTTATCTGCGGAGCTCCCACAACTCAGCCTTTTATGCAGGCGTGATCTCTTACACGGTTCTCTGACAGTCGCACCTGCGCAAAATCAACCCTAGGTGCGATCACACCATATTCTGCCAAAAACTAGCCTTTGCCAAAAAAATCCAAAACGATCTGAACCTCATTTGAAACTCATCCGAGCCACTCGAGATCCCGGCCGAATATACCTACAAGTCCGAAAACATAATACGGACCTAATAAAGGCCTCCAATCACACATAACAACATCAAAACGATGAATCACACCTCAAATCAAACTTAATGAACTTTAAATATTTCAACTTCCAAAACTCCTGTCGAACCATATCAAATCAACCCGGAATGAGCTCAAATTTTTCACACAAGTACCAAATGACATAACAAAGCTTTTTCAATTCCTGAAACCACAATTCGAACCTGATATATTCAAAGTCGAATCCTCGGTCAAACTAATAAACATTTCAAACCTTCACATTTTCAACTTTGCCCAATTAGTGCCGAAAGCTTCTAGAAATATCCAAATGAAATTCTGGGCATACGCCTGAGTCTAAAATTATCATTCGCACCTAACGAAACCATCAAAACTTCATTCCGAGGTCAAATGCTAACAAATCAAACTTGGTCAACTCTTCAAACTTAAAGGTTAAATCATGAAATTCATTCTTACAAACTAATTCCTAGACACACGAAAACCAAAACCAATGACTTACAAAAGTCATAATACATCATATACAACTTCTCAAGACTTCAAGTAGCTGAACAAAATGCAAATTCTCAAAATGACCAGCCGGGTCGTTACACGATTGTCACGACCCAAGTTCTCTCTCTATAAGTCATCGTGACGATACCTAGTCTCTATGACTAGGTAAGCCTAACATTTGTAGAAAAAAGAGAGAAAACATAAAAACTATCAACTAAAAGTAAATTTTAAACAAGGAAATATGATGCCACTCGGCATATAAAATAATCACATCTGACAATATTTTGTAACTCTCCCAAAATACGGAATGTCATAAGTCACAAGCTAAAGAAGAACACAGTTCTCCATAATCCAGAGTCTAATACATGAAGAAAGTACAATAAGTCTTTAACTTGAGGAAGAGTATATAAGGACTCCTAGGACCGCGAGCGCGACAGATATAGCTCGAAGTCTCTACACTCGTCTCGCCTTAATGGTAATATGGCTAAAAAGAGGTACATGGATCTGCACATAAAAAAAAAGCAGGAAAAGGCATGAATACACCACAGTCGTACCCAGTAAGTTCCAAGCATAACCTCGGTCGAGTAGTGACGAGATCAGGTTAGGGCCATACTAGTATATATATAATAAAATAATACTGTATGAAATATCGTTGTAAAGATACATACTAACATTTAACGAGAATGAAATCACATAAAAACAATAGCTCAGTACATAGAGATAACAACAGGGGATCAGCCAGAATACCATCCTGTAGTGCCAAACGTAAATGTGCAGGGGGATCTCCCGGGATACCATCCTGTAGTCCCAAACGTAAATGTTCAGGGGGATCTTTTGGAATATCGTTCCATAGTATCAAAGTAAATATACGGTACATGGGGATCTCCCGGTATACCATCCCGTAGTCCCAAACGTAAACGTGCACGGGGATCTCATGGAATACCGTTCTGTAGTCCCAAAGTAAAAATGAAACTTAATCAACATAAACAAATGTTTCAATAAGGAATTCCACATTTCATATCAAAAGAAGACATGTAATTTTCACTAAGCATGATGCACAGAGTTCAGATAGGCAGCAGTTAAGACAGTTAAGGCACGTAGGCATTGTTTCCTAAGCTAAATAGGATAGTTACCTGTACTAGTGTTGCTCAATTAAAGGAAAACATATACTTGCTTAATGGAAATGGGGTTTTTAAATAGATAGACCTTGTACACACTCATTACTTCACGTACCCGGTGCTCATATATCATATAGTACGAAATCCTAAGAGGAGTTCCCCCATACAAGGTTAGGCAAGCTACTTACCTCGAACCAAGCTCATATCAATCCGAAATCACACTCTTGCCACGAGTATCCAACTCAGAGTGGCCCAGATCTAATCAAATCAATTTCATAACGGAAATATAGCTACAAGAAACTAATTTAGCTAATGAAATCTATGCTAAGGTAAGAAAATAGAAAACAACCAAAAATCCTCCCAGGCCAGTGTCTCAAAATCGGGTAAAAGTCATAAATTATGAACATCCATTCAGTCACGAGATCACTCATGCAAAATCTTCAACATCCGATGCCTAAATCCAACTCAAATCTCAGATATTTGGTTGAGAAACATTTCCCCTAATTTCCCAACTTCCTCACTCTAATTCCCTAATTTAATGAAGAAAACAACTATGGATCAATGAAATATGATCGAAATAGGATTACAAATCGTTATCCAATAGCTCTCCTTCAAATTATCTCACAAACTTTCCTTCCACCGGTCCCGCACCTGCAGAATTTCCATCGTAGGTGCAACTTTTCACTTAATGCACATCGTTTGCTTCTACGATCAAGTGGTTTCACCTGCGTGTGCGCACTTGCAGATCCTCATCTGCTTCTGCAATCCCAGACCGCTCATGTGTTCCTTCACTCGCACGTGTGGGCATCGTAGATGCGGAACTCCCCTCGCACTTGCGATGGTAGACTTTCTCCCAAAATTTGCTTCTGCGATTGGCCGTCCGCATATGCAGCCCAGCACCTGCGGTTCCCCACCGCAGGAGCAAAAACACTAGAACCAGCACACCAGAAATTCTTCTAAGTTCAAGTTTTCACCCGTTGAGCATCCGAAGCATTCCCGAGGCCTTCGAGACCTCAACCAAACATGCCAACCTATCCTAAAACACCATAAAAACTTAGTCGAGCCCTTAAGTCACATCAAACAATTCTAAAAACACAATTCATCCTCCAATCCAAACCTAATGAACTTGAAACTTCAAAATTCTACAACCGATGCCGAAACCAACAAAACCACATCTGATTGACTCCAAATTTTTGTACACAAGTCATATTCCACACTACAGACCTATTCCAACTCACGCAATTAGATTTCAATCCCGATATAAAAAATTCCACCGCCGGCCCGAAACTCTAAAAGTTCAAATTTCGCCATTTCAAGCCTAAATAAGCTGCGAACCTCTAAAACACAATCCAGACACGCCTTTAAGCCCAAAATCACCCAATGGAGCAAACAGAATCGACGAACTCCAATTCCGGAGCAATCTTCACATTATTCTGACTAAGGTCTAAATTCTAAGACTTAAGCCTCCATTTAGAGACTAAGTCTCCCAAAACACTCCGAAACTCAAAACGAATTACCCCAGCAAGTAAAATAGCAGAAATAGATAACGGGAAAATAGTTAATACGGGATCAGGGTGTTAATTCTCTGAACGACTGGTCGGGTCGTTTCATCCTCCACCTCTTAAAACATTCATTCATCCTCGAACAAGCATAGAGACATACCTAAAGTGGTGAAAAGATGAGATAACGGTTGCGCATATCCTTCTCGGTCTCCCAAGTCGCCTCCTCGACCGACTGACCCTGTCGCTAAACCTTTACTAATGCAGTGTTCTTTGACCTTAGTTTTCGAACCGGCCTGTCCAATATAGCCATTGGCTCCTTAATATAAGATAGATCTTTGTCCAACCGGACTAAACTGAAATCTAACATTTGGGACGGATCACTGTGATACCTCCGGAGCATCGAAACATGAAATACCGGATGAACTCATGCCAGGCTGGGAGGTAAGACTAGCTCATACGCAACCTCCCCAACACGCTGCAACACCTCAAAGGGACCAATAATCCTTTGGCTCAACTTGCCCCTCTTTCCGAATCTCATAAAGCCCTTCATAGTAAAAACCCAAAGCAAGACCCGCTCTCCATTCATAAAAGAACATTGCGAACGTTCCGATCCATATAACTCTTCTGCCTGGATCGGGCTATGCGAAGCCTATCCTAAATCACCTTAACCTTCTCTAAAGCATCCTGAATCAAGTCTGTACCCAATAATATAGCCTTACCTGGATCGAACCAACCCACCAGGGCCCGACGCCGCCTACCACACAAAGCCTCATACAGTGCCATCTGAATGCTGGACTGATAACTATTTTTGTAGGCAAACTCTGCAAGTGGCAAGAACTGATCCTAAGAACCTCCAAAGTCCATCACACACGCATAGAGCATATCCCGAAGAATCTAAGTAGTGCTCTCGGGCTATCCATCCGTCTAGGGGTGAAATATTGTGCTCAACTCCACCCAAGTATCCAACACATGTTGTATGGCTCTCTAGAACCCTGATGTAAACTACGTGCCCCGGTCAGAGATGATAGATACCGACATGCCATAAAGTCTGACAATCTCCCGAATATAAACTCGAGCCAGCTGCTGGGAAGAATAGATAGTAATCACAGGAAGGAAATAAGATGACTTAGTCATCCTATCTAAAATCACCCAAACTGCATCAAACTTTCGCTAATGTTTATACTTTTTAAGAAACATACTCCACTATGTCCTTCTTCATCCTACGCCACCAATAATATTATCTCAAGTCCTGATACATGTTCGTGGTACCTAGATGAATAGAGTACCGTGACCTATGAGCCTCCTGAAGAATCAGCTAACACAAACCATCTACATTAGGCATACAGAGCCTGCCATGTATCCTCAATGCACCATCGTCCATAGTAACCTCCTTAGCATCATTGTGCTGAAACGTGTCCTTAACAACAGGCAGATATGGGTCATCATATTGACGTTCATTGATACGATCATAAAGAGAAAGACGGGAGACCGTACAAGCCAATAATCCGCTAGGCTGCAATTCATCCAATCTCACAAACTGGCTGGCTAAGGCCTGAACGTCCAGTGCCATGGGTCTCTCTTCTACTAGTAAATAAGCCAAAGTCCCCAAACTCTCTGCCTAGCAACTCAAAGAATCGGCCACTACATTGGCCTTCCCCAGGTGGTACAAAATAGTGATATCATAGTCCTTAAGCAGCTCTAACCATTTCCTCTGACACAAATTAAGATCCTTCTGATTGAACAGATGCTGCAAACACTGGTGATCAGTATAGATCTCATAAGGGACACTGCAAAAATAGTGCCTCCAAATTCTCAAGGCATGAACAATAACACCTAACTCAAGGTCGTGGATAGGATAGTTCTTTTCATGCATCTTCAGCTATCTGGACGTGTAGGCAATCACCCTACGATCCTGCATTAACACCGCACTAAGGCCAACTTGTGATGCATCACAGTAGACTTTATAAGACTCTGAACCTATAGAAAATATCAATACTGGGGTTGTAGTCAAAGATGTTTTGAGCTTTTGAAAGCTCTCCTCACACTCCTCCGTCCACCTGAACTGAGCACCCTTCTTGGTAAACCTAGTCATAAGTGTTGCAGTAGGTGAGAATCCTTTAATAAATAGATGATAATAACCCTCCAAACCAAAAAAACTCCAGATCTGTATAGCTGAGAATGGCCTGGACAAACTCTACACTACTTCCACCTTCTTCGGATCCATCTTGATCACTTCACTCGACACCACGTGACCCAAAAATGCCATGAAATCCAACCAGAACTCACATTTTGAGAACTTTGCATATAATTTCTTTTCTCTCAAGGTCCGAAGCACTTTCCTCAAGTGCTACTCATGATCTTCCCGACTCCGGGAGTACACCAAAATGTCATCAATAAAGACAGTGATGAACGAGTCAAGATATGATCAGAATACACTGTGCATCAAATGCATAAATGCTGCTGGAGCATTGGTCAGACCAAATGACATAACAAGGACCTCATAATGAACATACCGAGTCTTGAAAGCAGTTTTCAATATATCTTGCTCCCCAATCTTCAACTGATAATAACTTGAGTGTAAATGAATCTAGGAAAACACTCTAACACCCAGTAACTCATCAAATAGGTCATCAATACGAGGCAAAGGATATCAGTTCTTCACTGTAACTTTGTTCAACTGGCGATAACCAATGCAAATATGCATAGAACCATCCCTTTTCTTTATAAACAAGACAGGGGCACCCCAAAGTGACACACTAGGCCAAATAAATCCCTTATCAAGAAAATGCTACAACTGATCCTTCAACTCCTTCAACTCAGGAGGGGCCATACGATAAGGGGGAATATAGATAGGTTGAGTTCCCAGCAACAAATCAAAGTCAAAATCAATATCTCTATCGGGCGGCATACCCGAAAGATCAGCTTGAAACACAATAGGGAAATCCCTCACTACTGGGACTAAATCTATTGTAGGCGTGTCGATATTGACATCTCACACATAAGGTAGATACTTGTCACATCCCTTTTCAACCATTCGTTGAGATTTAAGAAATGAAATAACTCTACTAGGAGTGTAATCTAATACCTCCACTCTAATTGCGATAATCCTGGCATCGCTAGCGTCATGGGCTTGGCATAAAAATCAAGAATAGCATAATGGGGCGACAACCAGTCCATGCCCAAGATAAAATCAAAATCTACCATGCTGAGCAATAGTAAATTGTCTCTGGTCTCTATACCACTAAGAGCAATGAAACATGACTGATAAGCACGGTACACAACAAGATAATCTCTCACAGGAGTAGACACATAAATAGGGTAACTCAAAGAATCTCGAGATACACCCAAATATAGGGCAAAATAAGAGGACACATAAGAATAAGTAGAGTAGGATCGAATAGAATCGATGCATCTCTATGGCAGACCAAGAAAAGTACCTATAATGACAGAATTGAAAGCAATAGCCTCTGCATGAGCAGGAAGGGCATAGTATCCAGCCTGGATTCCCTCTCTAGGGCTACATCTACCTCCCTAACCTTCACCTATAGCTAGCTGGGTAGGTAGAGTGGAAACTGGTGCTATAATCATAGCTTGGGAACCCTGTAGAGCATGCTATGGCTAAGAGGTCTGTAGAGGTGAACCCCTCCTAAGCCTAGGGCAATCCCTTACCATATGACGAGTGTCGCCACAATCAAATCAAGCTCTGGGAGGGCGTGGTGGCTATGACTAGCTCTAGCCAGGTTTGCTGGACTGACCACTAAAAGCACCCCGTGTAGGCCGCACACTAGATACTAGAGGTGCATAATAAGGCTCTTGAGGTCTAGGATGAGCTGGAATGCCACTAGAGGCTCGAAGAGCTGAATGAACGAGGTGACTCAAATGACCCCTACCATGACGAACTGTAGCTGGTGTATGTGCCAAAAAAGTGGCCTGACACTTGAGACCTCTTAGCCTCTCTCTCCATCATATCCCGAGCAAGCATGCCCTCTAATCTCCTAACAATACTTACCACCAAATGGTATGCGATATCCATCTCTAACTCACAGGCCATGCTGGACCTGATGCTGGGAATGAGCCCCTTAATAAATCGCGAACCCTCTCCCGAACTATAGAAACCAAGGCTGGTACATGCCTAGTCAAGTCACTAAAACGGACAATATACTTTGGAGCAGTTATAGTACCTTAGTTAAACTGCTCAAACTCTGCATGCCTTGCGTCTTTGGGGCTCTGAGGGACATACACTCTCAAAAACATGACCGAGAAGTAGGTCTATAAAAGGGAAGCTACCTCAGCCAGACTATCCAACTCAAAAACACGCAACAATTGATAGGCTGCTCCTCGAAGCTGAAAGGCAGTGAAAAAAACCCCCCTCGACTATGTTATGCCCATAGTACGGAGGATACGGTGGCCCTCCCCTAGAAATCCTTGAGCATCCTCTGATGCAAGTCCACTAAATGTAGGAGGGTCGCACTTCTTGTACCTCTCAGTCCTATGCTGCTCTTCCTCTGATACTACTGCCTTACCCTCGGGCTGAGCTGGGGCTACAGGTGGTAAAGGTATAACCTCTAGGATTTGATCAACTTGAACCTGCTGTTATGGGGTGTGGGCGACGAAAGTCTATGCTCCTGCCTCGGCCTAAGATGTGGTTGCAGTAAGGGGAATCAACCCTGCCTGAGCTAGAGTGTTGTACATACTCATGAACCATGCAAAGGTCTCCTAGAGAGCTGGAGTACTAGTAGTAGGCGTATCATGTGCCTGTGCTCTAGCTGGAGCTACAGGTGGCTCCTCTATGCAGCTCACATGGGTGCTCTGGCAGCACCATATGTGCATCCTCGACCTCTACCCCGGCCCCAGCCTGTGGCAGTTCTAGCAAGGAGCACGGGTGCCTGGTCCTCTCCGGTAGCATGTGTCTTCACCATCTTTGAATGAATAAAAGACATAAATTTAGAATTTCAAAGTCAATAATCTCACATGACAATGAATGGAATTTCCCTAGCAGTTCCATAGCCTCCTGAAGATAAGTATGGACGTCCCCATACCGATCTCCTAAACTCTAATAAACTGGCTTGTGCTCATGAATCCTATGAACCTAGAGCTATGATACCAACTTGTCAAGACCCAAGTTCTCCCTCTATGAACCGTTGTGAAGGCACCTAGTCTTTACGACTAGGTAAGCCTAACATTTGCGGAAAAAGGAGCAAAAAAAACAAAAAACTATCAACTAAAATTAAATTTTAAACAAGGAAAGGTGATGCCGCTCGACATATACGATAATCACCTCTGATAGTATTTATAACTCTCCTAAAACCTAGAATTTCATAAGTCACAAGATAAAGAAGAACACAGTACTCCCATACTCCAGAGTCTGATACAAGAAGAAAATACAAGAAGTCTTTAACTTGAGGAAGAGTAGATAGGGACTCCTAGGTCCGAGGACACGGAAGATATACCTTGAAGTCTCTACAGTCATCTCACCTCACTGGTAATGTGGTTGAAAAGAGGTACCTGGAACTGCACACGAAAAATATGAGTAAAAAAGGGAATAAGTACACCACAGTGGTACCTAGTAAGTGCTAAGCCGAATTTCGATCGAGTAGTGACAAGTTCAGGTCAGGGCCCTACTGGTATATATATAATAAAATAATACAATATGAAACATCGCAGTAAAGATACATACTAACATTTAACGAGAATGAAATCATAGAAAAACAACAGCTCAGTACACAGAGATAACAATATGTGATCTCTCGAGATACCATCTCGTAGTCCCAAACGTAAATGCGCAGATGGATCTCCCAAGGTATCGTCCCGTAGTCCCAAACATAAATGTTCAGGGGGATCTCCCGGATTACCGTTCCGTTGTCGCAAATTTAATATACAGTACATGGGGATATCCCGGGATACCATCTTGTAGTCCCAAACATAACCATGCAGGGGGTCTCCTGGAATACCATCATGTAGTCCCAAAGTAAATATGGAACTCAATCAACATAAACAACAGTTTCAACAAGAAATTCTACAGTTCAGACAAAGTTCATATAAAAAATAGGTAATTTTAACTAATCATGTTGCACAGAGTTTAGATAGGCAGTTAAGGCATGTAGGCATGATTTCTTAAGCTAAACAGGATACTTACATATCCTAGTGTTGCTCAATTAAAGGAAACTGATATTTGCTTAATGAAAATGTGGGTTTTCAACAAATAGCCCATGTATGCACTAGTCATCTCACATACACGGTGCTCATATATCAAATAGTACCAAATCCTAATGGGAGTTCCCCCACACAAGGTTAGGCAAGCCACTTACCTTGAACAAATCTCAATTCAATCTGAAATCATGCTCTTGCCACAAATATCCAACTCTAAGTGGCTCAAATCTTATCAAATGAATTACATAAAATAAATATAGCTACAAGAAACTAATTTATCTAATAAAATCAAAGCTAAGTGAAGAAAATAGAAAAATGCCCAAAAATTCTCCTAGGGCCCACGTCTCAGAATCAGGTAAAAGTCATAAATTATGAACACCCATTCATTCATGAGATCACTCGTGCAAAAATCATCCAAATCCAACAATTAAATCCCTTTCAAATCTCAGATTTTTGGTTGGGGAAATTTTCCCCCCAATTTCCCAACTTCCTCACTCTAATTCCTTAATTTAATGAAACAAATAACTTTGGATTAATGAATTATGATCAAAATAGGATTAGGAATCATTACCCTATATATCTCCTACAAATTCTCTCAAAAAATTGATTTCTACCGAGCTCTAAATTTAATTGGTGTGATATGATTTTCAAACCCTCAAAATCCCCTTTTCTGCCTAGCGATTTCTGCTTCTGCGATCCCAGGACTGCATCTGTGGTCTTGCATTTGTAGAATTTCCATTGCAGGTGTGGCTTTTCACTTCATTCACATCGTCCTCTTCTACAATCAAGAGGTTGCACCTGCGTGTGCACACCTTCGGATCATCGTGTGCTTCTGTGGTGCCAGACCGCTCATGCATTCCTTCACTCGCACCTGCGGGCATTAGTGATGCGGAACTTCCCTCGCACCTACAGCCCCAGACTTTCTCCCAAAATCCACTTCTATGCTTGGTCATCCTCATATGCGCCCCGCACCTGCGGTTCCCTACCTTATGTGCGAAAACACTAGAACCAGCATACCAAAAAAATCCTCCAAGTCCATGTTTTCACCCATTGAGCATCTGAAGCATTTTGGAGGCCTTCGGTACCTCAATCAAACATGTCAATCAATCCTAAAACATTGATAACTAGGGATTTTGACGTATTTTATAGCCATTCTTGCTTATGGTTTGATCAAATATTCATACAAAATAGTCCCAAAGGCTCACAAGTTGTGCTAGATTGCAGGTTTGATCAACAAAGTGACAAAATATCAAATATCAGCTCAAAAGGAGTGACACTTGCACAGGTGCCAAAGACAAGTCAAGCTCAGGTAGAACAAGCCTAGTGCAACCACACTGTGAGATTCAGAGAGCTTGTATTTTAGGCGTTAAGGCAGTGTGCCCGCACTAGGTTTTGTGCGGTCTGCACTGAAGGCAATGCAGCCGCACTACCATTCTATATGGTCCGCAGAGTCAAGGTTTAGAGAAGATGCAGAATGGAGTTTTGAAGTCTGTGCAGTCCGCATTCGATTCTATGAGGACCGCACTTAAAGTCACCGCGGCCGCAGTCCTGTCTGTGCTATCCGCGGAGCCTAAGTTCAGAGAGCTGGACTTTGAAGCCAAGAGCCCTAGTGCCGCCGCACACAATTTTGTGCAGTCCACACTAACCCCGCAGGGGCATTTTTTTCCAGATTTTTCAACTTAATATAAATAGATTCTTTTTCCATTTTTTAGGGTATCAGATATTTTAGAACAGTAGTTGCGCTCGTGGTAACGTCTCTTGTATCCATTTTGGGCAATTTTAGCTATTTTGTAACATTGAATCTTTGTATTTAACTTAGCAATTAATTATTATATGTTTATCTTCATCTATTTCTTGTTTTTCTTCTTTGAATATGAGTAGCTAGACCCATAATCTAGGGTTGTGGCTCAACCCTAGTATGGCTAATTGATGGGTCTTGTAATTTATGTCTAATTTGACTATGGGTGTTTGTTATTTGGGCCAATTTCGTGTTTAATATCTTAATTAGTGGTTGAAAACACTAGTTTGTGCTGAGTTGACTTGAGCTCTTCTTGAGAAAGAGAGCCTAAGTCTCCGAAATTGGTCCAACAATGAATTGGGGCGTACTCAAGAGATTGATAGCCCTAATTAAAGGGTTAAACCTCGAGAGTGTAATACCCAAATTGAACCCTAAGTTGCTTGTGCAAATTTTCATACCTAATTGGTCTTGAGAAAGTCAATTGGGCAAAATAACTCGAACCACCGAGAGGAGTAGAATGGGTAAATTAGTGCAACGGTTATATCATATTCTCCAAATTTGTCAAAGATGCCTTAGACTCAAGTACCCGTCAATTGACCACCTAGGCGGAAGTCAGTACCCTAGTGCCTTTTAAACCTATTTGAACAACTCGTAGCATTTTAACTCTTACCTTAATTTATAATTTGTAGTTTGATAGTAGAATTATAAAGAGAATCCCAAAAATGTATAGAAGAGTAATTAAGGATAGATTACAATCCTAAACTAGATAGATACCCGATTCCAATTTTAGCTCTCTGTGGATATCGATCCCGACCCAAAATCGGGTAAAAGCTATTGCGACCCTCTCTTGTTACTTATTAGTAGTGCGGAGTTGGCAACGATCACTTTTTGGCACCGTTGCCGGGGAGCTAACGATTTTGGCTATCTATTGTATTGTTCTTCTTTTCTTCCTTGTTACTAATTTGTGTGTTTGAATACTTCGGGTACCAAATGGCTTTAAGTGCTAATGACGCTCTTGGAAACGTGCTTGCGGGGGAGGAGGTTGATGATATTGGAGAGGAAAAGGTGCCTCTTGTATCTCCTGGACCACGACGAGGCCGCCAGGCTAATGTTAATGAAAATGTTCCAGTCCCTCCTCCACCACCTCCAAGAGCGGTTCCTCGGGTGCTCCCGAACCAAGACTATGCAAGTTATATTGTGCCACCCCGAATTCGGGCAGGCAATTTTCAAATTAGTAATGTGATGTTGACATTGTTGGAGCAGCATTGGTATTTCGCGAGTGTTGCAGATCAAAATTCCTACAAATATCTCAAGGGGTTCGTGGATACATGTTGAGGTAGCAAGTAGGCGAATGTGTCCGAGGATGCTCTTAGGTTGAGGCGTTTCCCATTATCACTTTAGGGGAAATCGTTGGATTGGCTCGAGAGACTTTCCAACCATTCCATCACAACTTGGGATGAGTTGGTGGATAAGTTTATTGCTAAATTTTTCTCGCCTGGGCACATGGTGGCACTTCGAGATGAGATATTGGCCTTCAAGCAAGAGCCCACAGAACCTTTTCCTAAGATTTGGGAGCGGTATAGAACGATGGTGAAGGAATGTTCCAATAATGACATGATGGAGAATGTGTGGCAACAAACTTTCTACTGGGGCATCAATACTACAAATCAATGCACAGTGAATCAACTTGATGGGGGTAATTTTATGAAATTGATGTATGATGAAGCTTGTGCCATTCTTGATGAGATGGCGGATACATCCTCCGCATGGAAAAGTAGAGCCAATGTTCCTCAAGGTGACCCTACGGTTATGTAAGGCCCCGTGAAATCCCTACTCAAAAACCCGGATCTCTTGGTGCCAGAATGTGGTCGCACAATAGAAATGCGGATCGCATATCTGCCGCAGCGTGAGGCAGAATGTTTGTTAAAAGTTGAAGTCAGTTATGCAGTCGAAATGCAGTCGCATAATCGAAATGCGGACCGCATAATCATCATATTTTCTCCTTTGAATTTTGTGAGTGTCAGTTCTGCGGTGCACTTTGCGACCGCAGAACGTGAATGCAGGCCACATTATTACCGCAGACTGAGTCAGAACATATGGTTTTTGGGAGGCATTTTGCGGTCCACTATGCGGACCGCATGTTCATTCTACGATCGATGCGATCGCATATTTTACTCGGGGCTCCAATTTTCTAATTTTTAACCTGACCTCCCTATCGATATATTCGACATTATGGCTCATTCTAAGCATATTTTCTGAGATTTTTAGAGAGAGAAAGAGGGTCATAGAGGTGGAAAGTGTCCCCCACCAAATTCTCCTTAGAATCTTGCTATATCCTTAAAACTAATCAAGTGAAGGCTCCTGAATCTTCATCCCAAGAGGTAAGGCTCCATCACCTCAGCTCATATTTGTATACTTAGCCATATGGGGTCATTAGGGAAGTAATTCATGGGTATGAGAATGAATCTCTTGCATGCATACCACCATAGAGTATTGGAAAGTAGTAAAATTAAAAAGGAGGCAATTGGGGGTACAAAATGATAGAAATTCCTCACAAAAAGGGGCTTAAGGTCATAATGCACCTTTAGTGTTTGACAATATGCTCGAACCAAGCTAGAACTTCAGTTTCGTCTCTAATTCTCAATTTAATTTGAAATTCTTGCTCAATAGATCGAAGCGCTAAGAGTTCCGGAAATTCGTAAAAGAGTAAGGAATAGCTTTATTGAGGTATGTATGGCTAAAATCCCTTTTTATTAGAAATTGATCTCCGTTGTCATTTTGAAAGTATGGTAAGAGTTAAATTGGCTAGAGTATTGATTGTCATTACACATTAATCAAATTGCATATAACCATACATATTCGTGAAGGATGTGCCTCAATGAGAATAATGCACAAATCTTGATAATTAGAGAATGATGAAAAGTTTAATTATGTGTTGCATTACTTGGGCTATAAGCCGACATTGAAACAAAGAACTATTCATGCTAGCTATGTGCTCATTTACCTGTGATTTGTAACCTGAATTATCCTTGATATGTGTGGGATAGATATTTGAAGGTGTTGACTGATGAGAATTGAGTAATGCCTCCAATGAAGTGACCTAGCCGGTCGGGTCGTGATCGGACACCATGTCGCACACATGGTGGTAATGTGCCGATATTGGATTCCGAATAAGGGAAATGAAATATTGATTGTGAGTAATACCTCCAACGAGGTGACCTAGCCAGTCGGGTCGTGACCGGACTCCGCTCGAGATGGCGGTGGTAATGAGAACAATGGTGATCATACGACAGAATTGCCCTAGTATGTGTTGTGGAGATTGTAGGAAGAATTATATGAATTGCTTCTTTGATTTGCTCGTATTAATTTCTTGTATCTATTTGATAGTTCTTTCTAGTAAAATGGTATTCAGTTATACATACCAGTACAATTCAAATGTACTGACGTCCCTTTTGCCGGGGGCGCTACATTCATGTTATGATTGTAGGTGGCTCCATAGCGGACAGTGCCGACCGTGTGTAGTGGAGCGTTCTTCTACTTGAAGTCTCGGTGAGCCCCTTATTCTTCCATGGGGCTATATGGTGTATCTTTTGTTATTACAGCTTTTCACTTTTGAGGTATAGCTGGGGCCTTGTTGCCGGCATAGTCATATTTATCTGTTGTATCCCTAAAGGCTCCAAAGACACTAGTGTGGGTTATGTACGGGTTTCGGGGAGTCCCCTATATGTGTATGTTGTAATCTTAAACTTGTTATCTCCTTAAGACGTAACTCTAATAGAATCCATGAAGCTATCTTATGTATGGTAAATTTTTATGATATGAAATGAACCAGTAATGTGGTATACACCGTGTATTATTGTCTAAATAAATCAAAGGCATGAGTTCCGTATTCATACTGAGTTGGGGTAGAAAGTGTTCGATTAGGCTTGCTCAGTCGGGTTCACTTGATTGAGCGCCGGTCGCGCCTCCCAAGGTTGGGGCGTGACAGGTTATTCATTTGCATAAGGAATTACATGACCATGGGCAAGCTATAGTGGAGTTGACAACTACTATGAACCAATTGGCTAAGGCACAGTTGCAACAAGTCCAAAATCCTCGCCAAGTGAATGCCATGGAGGGTATTAATATGCTTGTCAACAAGAGAAGGCAAAGAAGGCAACAAAACCAAGGGAATGGTGAGATATTTGATGATGATTGTGATGGGTTTCAAAATGATGGCTATGATGAGTAAAATGAAGAGGTACAATATGTGAACTTTTTCAAGGCCAACGGGGGAACTCTTCAAACCAACAACAGTGGAGACCTCAAGGAAATTGGGGCAATCAATAACAAAATGGTGGTAATTGGGGGAACAACAATCAAAATAACAACTGCAGCAATCAAAACAACAATCAAGGCAACCAAGGGAATTGAAATGGTAATAACAACAATTGGGGTGGCAACAATGATCAAGGTGGGTGGAATAATGGAAACCAAGGAAACCGGGGGAAAGGCTTTCAAAGGCCCCCAATGTACCAACAACCAAACAATCCACCCCCATTTCCTTCTGAAGGTCCTAGTTCTTCCAACAATGATATTGGTAAAATTGAAATGATGTTCGAACAAATGATGAAGAAGAATGAGAAATCGGATGCATAGTTGGCTTCCCACAAAACCTCTATCAGAAACTTGGAGGTGCAATTAGGTCAAATCTCTCAGACATTGAATAGTCGCCCGAAGGGTGCTCTACCAAGTGATACAGTAGTGAACCCAAAGGGTGGGAACAATCATGTCATGGCAGTTACAACAAGAAGTTGGAGAGGTAGTGATGTGAATGCCTCGAAACAAAAGCAAGTTGTGGATGATGATGTTGAGTTGGAAGAAGATGAAGTTCCTTTGGTAGCTGAAGTTGTGGTTGATGACAATGTGAACAATGAAGTGAGGATTGACATTAATAAGGTAGAGGTGGAAACTCAAGATGTCGTGAACCCATCTAGGGAACACGTGATTGACATGTCGGAGCCGGTTGTGCCAAAAGCCAAGGCTCCTCAAAGGCTCGCAAAGCAGAGAAATGATAATCAGTTCAAAACATTCATTGATATTATGAAGAGCTTATCTATTAATGTCCCTTTGGTGGAGACTCTTGAACAAATGCTAGGGCAAAGTTCATGAAAGGCTTGGTCACAAAAAAGCATTCTATGGATGGTGAAACTATAAAGATGACTCACCAAGTTAGTGCTATAGTGCATTCAATAGCCCCGAAGCTTGAGGATCCCGGTGCTTTCATCATTCCTTGCACCATTGGGAGTGCGGATTTTGCCAAAGATTTATGTAATCTAGGGGCAAGTATCAACTTGATGCCCTACTCAGTTTTCAAGACTTTGGGTATTGGGCGACCAAGGTCAACTTCCATGATATTGCAAATGGCGGATAGATCAATGAAGCGACTTTTGGGTATTATTGATGATGTGCTTGTCCGGGTGGACAAACTTATCTTGCCAGTAGATTTTGTGATATTGGATTGTGAGGTGGACTTTGAAGTCCTGATCATATTGTGGAGACATTTCCTTTCTATGGGGAAGGCTCTAGTAGATGTGGAAGCAGGGAAACTCACTTTCAGGGTGGGTGATGAAAAGGTAGTATTCCATGTGTGCAAGTCAATGAAGCAGCCCATTTGTACTGAAGTATGATCATTTGTAGATCTAGTCATGACTGTGATAATTGATGATACAAGTGCTATGATTAATATGGAGGACCCATTAGAGGTCATGTTGTTAAATTTGGATGTCAATGATGATGCGGGCCGAGTGGAATGTGTGAATGCTTTACATGGAATGGGCTCTTATTCTTAGGAGCCTAGGAAACTTTCTTTGGATCTTGAAAATAAAAAGATGCCTCCAACAAAGCCTTCAATTGAGGAACCCCCGGTGTTGGAGTTGAAGCCATTACCTCCATACCTCAGGTATGAATTCTTAGGCCTTAGTTCTACTTTACCAGTTATTATTTCCTCGTGTCTTACTAACATGCAGGTAGATGCCACTTTGGCGGTGCTCAAAAAGAGGAAGAAAGCAATTGGATGGACTTTGGCCGACATTCGAGGAATAAGCCCCGCATTTTGTATGCATAAGATCATTTTAGAGGATGATGCCAAACCTTCCTTATAACTTCAAAGGAGGTTGAACAAAACAATACAAGAAGTGCTGAAGAAAGAAGTGATAAAGTGGTTAGATATCGGGGTTGTGTACCCTACTTCCGATAGCTCATGGACTTTTCCGGTGCAATATGTGCCGAAGAAGGGTGGTATGATTGTGGTGACAAATGTCAACAATGAACTTATTCCCACTCAGACAATTACCGAATGGAAAGTTTGCATGGACTACCGAAAGCTAAACAAGGTGACCTGCAAGGATCACTTCCCGTTGCCTTTACTGGACCAAATGCTTCATCGCCTTGCTGGGCATGCCTTCTATTATTTCTTGGATGGTTATTCAGGATACAATCAAATTTAATAGCTCCAGAGGATCAAGAGAAGACCATATTTACTTTTCCATATGGCACATTTGCTTTCTCTCGGATGTCGTTCGGGTTGTGCAATGCCCCGGTGACTTTCCAACGATGTATGATGCATATTTTCACTGATATGGTGGAAGATATTTTGGTGGTCTTCATGGATTATTAAAGTGTTGGTGATTCATTTGAAGAGTGTTTGGGAAGTTTGGATAGAGTTTTGGCATGTTGTGAAGACACAAATCTCGTACTCAATTGGGAAAAATGCCACTTCATGGTTGAGGAGGGCATAGTGTTAGGTCGTAAAATTTCAAAGCATGGGATTGAAGTTGATAAAGCCAAGATAGAGGTGATTTCAAGGCTTCCTCCCCCCCCACTTCTGTCAAAGGGGTGAGGTGTTTTCTTGGACATGCGGGATTTTACCGGAGGTTTATAAAAGATTTTTCTAAGGTGGTAAACTCCTTGTGCAAGCTGCTAGAAAAAGATGCCAAGTTTGTGTTTGATGAGGGATGTATGCAAGCATTTGAGCTTCTCAAGCTTAAGTTGACCACTACCTCTATCATACTACACCAAATTGGAGCTTGCCTTTCGAGCTCATGTGCGATGCGAGTGACATTGCGGTTAGGGCTATTTTGGGTCAAAAGGTTAAAAAAATATTTCATCCGGTGTACTACTCAAGCAAGACTATGAATGAGGCTCAAAGGAAATACACGGTTACCGAGAAAGAGTTGTTGGCCATAGTGCTTGCAATGGAAATGTTTCGTTTGTATCTTATGGGGGAAAAAGTCATAGTGCACACCGATCATGCAGCTCTTAGGTACTTGATGATAAAGAAAAACTCCATGGCAATGTTGATGTGATGGGTGTTAATACTTCAATAATTTGATTTAAAAATTATGGACCGGAAAGGTAGTGAGAACCAAGTGGCGGACCACTTGTCCCGCGTGGAGGAAGAAGGTAGCCCATGCGATGGCTAAGAGATTAATGATTCATTTCCCGACGAACAACTCCTTTCGGTTTCAATGAATGATATGCCATGGTTAGCCGATGTTTCTAATTACCTTGTGACCGGAATAATGCCGTGTGAGCTCTCTTCTAACCAAAGGAAAAAGCTCAAGCAGGATAGTTTGGATTTCTATTAGGATGAGCCGTACTTGTTCAACATTTGCACGGATGGTGTAATCCGGAGGTGTGTACCTGAGGAGGAGCAATTTAGCATCCTATAGGCTTGTCATTCCTCCCCCTATGGTGGCTATCATGGAGGGGCGAGGACGGTTTCAAAAGTTCTAAGTTGTGGTTTTTATTGGCCAACTTTGTTCAAATATGCAAGTGATCTAGTAAAAAGTTGTGATCATTGTCAACGAGCGGGTGGGATTTCTAAGAAAGATAAGATGCCTCCAAACACCATTCTCGAAGTTGATATCTTTGATGTATGGGGTATCGAGTTTATGGGGCCTTTTGTAAACTCGTGTGGAAACACCTACATTTTTGTAGCGGTTGATTATGTCTCAATATGGGCTGAGGCCGTGGCCTTGCCTAACAATGAAGCTAGGAGTGTGGTGGCATTTCTGAAGAAGAGCATTTTCACAAGGTTTGGTACGCCTCGGGCAATTATTAGTGATGGAGGGTCGCATTTTTGTAACGGAGCTTTTAATGTCTTGCTTTCCAAGTATGGTGTCAACCACAAAGTGCCTTCGCCTTATCATCCTTAAGCAAGTGGCTAGGTTGAAGTGTCCAACAGGGAGATCAAGAGTATTTTGTCCAAAAATATCAATGCCAATAGGGCCGATTGGACTAAAAAGTTAGATGATGCTCTATGGGCCTACCGAACCGCTTACAAGACCCCAATTAGTATGTCACTGTACCGATTGGTATTTGGGAAAGCATGTCATTTACCAGTAGAGCTGGAGCATAAGGCCATGTGGACCTGAAGAAGTTGAATCTTGATTGGGATATAGCTGCTAATATTCAGGTGGAACAACTCAATGAGCTTGATGAATTTAGGTTCCATGCTTACTCTAGTTCATCCCTGTATAAGGATAAAATGAAATACACTCATGACAAATTACTCGGGGCAAGGAGTTCAAGGTGGGATATTTGGTGCTCTTATTCAATTCTCGTCTAAGGTTATTCCCGGGAAAGCTGAAATCAAAGTGGAGAGGACCATTTGAAGTAGTGTGTGTGACCCCGTTTGATGCTCTCGATTTAAAGAACAAAAGTGTGGAAGTTTTTAGAGTGAATGAGCATAGAGTCAAGCACTATTTGGGGAAGTTAGATAATAACCATGTGGTGGCTCTTGTGCATTTCAAATGATTAGATGGTAACATGCGTTGTGCCGCGACGTTAAATCAGGATTTTCTTGGGAGGCAACCCATGTGTTTTTATTTGATTTTCATTGCAGTGTAGGATTTAATTTTGGGCTAACTGGTTGTGAGATGTTACAGGATTGAGTTGATGCAGTACAAAACATAGTTGAAAAATGTACAGGTCTTTAAAATTGCCAGTGCGGCCGCCCTACCATTTTGTGCAGTCTGCACTGGTGAAGGGTAGAATGATGACCTCTCTGATGTTTGCCACCACAGTCGCACTACATTTTTTGCGATCCACGGTTGAACTATGCAGTCACAGTCCATTTTGTGCGAACCGCAGAGTGTTGCCTTCTCAAGCTTGAACAAAACAGTGCAGTGCGGAGCACGGTCCATTTTGCGTGGTCTGCACTGGTTTGTGAGACTGGGCCCCAGGTCCTTTTCTATAAATAGGGCCTGAGACCCTCCTTTTCCCCTTTTCGCACCTTTCACTCTCAGAACCCTAAATCTACTGTTCACCACCTCTTTTTCTTGCACTCAACTGCTTGGACTTGTTATTTTCCATTAACTCTCACATCTGGTACCATTATCTTTCTCTTAATTGTTTAATTTTTGCTAATTTCTTTTAGTTGGTGTTTTCTTTCTTTCCTTTTTTCTATACTTTCTATACTTTTCTTCAATTAAGTAGGTTAGGGTTGTAAATTTCTTGGTTAAGATAGACATAGATAGTTAAAATCAATGGGTAATCATGTAGGGACAGTACTTGGGTGAAAAAAATAAAAAATAAAAAAATATTTGAACCCAAAATCAAAATACATGGAACCTTAATTTAGTGCCACGACTGGGCACTCCGTGCGGACCGCGATCATTTTGTGCAGTCCGCGGTGTCCTAGTGCGGTCCGCACTACCATTTTGTACGGACCGCACTGATAATAATATGATTGTTGAACCTCAGGCAGTGTGGCCCCACTATATTTTGTGCTGTTGCGATTGATTTTGTGCGGTCTGCATTGCCTAGATACAGAGAGTGGGTAGTCTTAACCCCACCTCTGTGCGGACCGCGGTTGACTTTGTGCGGTCCGTGGTGACCTCAGTGTGGCCGCAGTTCATTTTGTGCGGTCTGCACTGGGTGAATCTGTAACCTGTCTGCAACTCTTCCTTCCTGCTTCTGCAACTTTGTTTTTAACTGATTACACTAACACTGACAAGCTGATTGAATTATGATTGCAGACAATAATGAGACAAAGAGGCAAACAACCAGGCAGAGGAGAATCTACCTGGGGAGTGAAGCAAAAAATGATAAAACTCACTCCCCAAGTTCTGAAAAACATTAAAAAGACCAAAAAGCTAATCAAAGTTGCTGACAGTGCTGCTTCGCATTCCTCGGGGAATGAGTACGAGCCATCCCGGGAGATTTCCTCTGATTTAGTACCAACACACATACCTACTGGCCGGAGAGGTTTAGGCTACGAGAAACTCCTCCACCATCACCCACTGCCTAAGCACCAACCAATGTCATTTTTGGGTCATCTAAAGGCTCAGCAGCAAGTAGTGGGGAATATGCCACCTCTCCCGTAACTTCATTATCTGGATAGGAAGAAGTAGGTGATGAGGAGGAAGTAAAGGGAGATGAGGAAGTGGTTGAAGGAGGAGACCCAAGGGTTGGGGTGTTGATGAACAAGGAAGTTGTAGGTTTGGCGTGATAAATTTGTTAGTGAGGTGGCGTACCACAAATTTCGGGAGTGGTGGCCGGTGAGAAAGTTGATCCCAGAGAGAAGCTTCATTGATAGAGACCTACTACTCCATAACCCCAACGTGCAAAAACAGTTTAAGACTAGAGTAGGATGGGAACACTTCCTAGAAGAGTGCATGGATGCCAACGATCACATGGTCAAGGAGTTTTACTGCAATGTAGCCCACATCAAAAAGGGTTCCAAAGTGACCAAGGTTCGGAATATGAAAGTGTTATTTGAAGGAAAGTACTTCAACGAATACCTTGGCCTCAATGAGGAGGATGAGACCTTGTACATGGAAAAGTTAGAAATGGGTGAGGAGGTTCGTCCCTGGCTAGCACAGTACCTGGAAATCCCATGTACCACCCCTGACTGGTTGACTGCTGGAGTCAAAATTCTGAGAAGGAGTTTAAACACTGAGGCACGGGGGTGGGACACTTTTGCATGTAGTAGGTTGGACCCCATGACACATGACAACACCCTTCCTCTTTCTCGGTCTATGTTGGTAGCTTCGATCATGGCGGGGTACCCAATAAATATGGTGAATGTGATGTCAAGGATTATCTCCATTGAGGGTACCGAGCATGACAGAAACGATTCGTTCCCCAATACCCTCACTATGTACTTACTGGACTTAAAGGTGGAAAAGAGGCCCCTTCGATGTCAAAGTCAAAGCGAAGGCCCCCTTATCTTGGTATAGCATGCAGAGTGATGATAACCCCAAGAGCAAGAACCTCAAGGGTACAGCTACTACTATAATTGGCCAGTCTGAAGAGCCAATTTTGGTAGTGGCTCCTGCTGAGCCTACCTCCACTTCCACAGATATCCCTCTCGGACCATCCATATCTACAGCCATTCCTACAGGCCCGTCCATCTCAACAGGCCCAGAGATTCCATCTTCTCGGTCCCATCCTATTACTGCCCACAGATTGAGCTAGACACTTATGAGTATCAACAACTGGATGTAGACTGCCTTATCCAAGTTGTCTATTTTGACCACCACTGTTGAGGCTTAGTCGGCTCCTCCAGCTCCACAGGTTCCACAGTCCATAGAGGATGCTTTTAAAGAGATGTTGGACAACCAGAAGAAAATGCTTGACAACCAAAAGAAGCTTGCTAAGGCAGTTGATTCACCCAACCTGGCTCTCAAGGAGCTTGCTAAGGAGAACAAGAAGTTGAGGAAGACACGGGCTTCCAAGGAGTCCGTGAAAGAACTGAGAGTGGATATTGACAGACTGAAGGAAGATCAACTGCCTTTAGACTTAATGCTCTAGGACCCAGCACCAGCAAAGCACCCCCATCCGGAGCAGTCACAGAGGCCTCGTAGGAGGAGGAGGATGATCCCTAGAGCTGATGATGCAGTCATCCAGCTGGTAGACACACAGGAGACATCTTCTAGTCAGCCACAAGATGCACTACCTATAGAGCTTGTCCTGGTCCAGGCCTAGGGTCCAGTAGCAGAGCAGCAGGCCACAGGGGACCAGTTTGAGGTCCTCAAGCACAAAGAGGACCCAGGGACCACTCAGGAGCCTATGTAGATAGACATGCCATAGGGAGTTTCTATATCCTTCTTTATCGTATTTTTGGTGCTTTATTTTAGTTAGTTGGCATTGGGGACAATGCCAGCTTTCATTTGAAGTTGTAGGCCATACTTTTTGCTTCATGGATTCATTCAGATGACTGTACATATTTTTGATACTTTTTATGCTTTCTTTATTTTTCATCTTTGGTTTGTATATATTTTTAATCATTTCTCGCACTTTTATTGTACTTTGGGTCTGTATATAAAGTGATGTTACATTGTAGATATTCATCCTATCTATTGTATATTCTACAAATCTCCTCTTGTATATATTCATTTTACTTTCCACAAATTTTTCGTTTTTAGCTTCTTAGTTGTGATTCGTAGCTTCTTGTTTTGAAATTCGTAATAAGCCTTTGGTTTTCTTAATGCCACGATTCTTTCCAAATGTGGAGTGTTGTGTGAACCGGGTGTCTCTTCCCAATTATACATGGCTTGACAACCTTCTTAAGGGTTTGAGTCCGTATTTCTTTTTGTTTTGAGTAGTCAGTAGTTAAGGGTGCCTCGAGAAAAGCTTAACTTGGGCCTAGCACATCTGCATTTGATCTTATGGTCAAACACAATTTGTTGTGTTGAGTGTGGTGAAAGTGGTGACCTTGAGACTTTTGTGTTGGCCGAGAATCATCAATTTGTTTTTCGGGACTATTGTGAGCTTAAATCTTATCTAAGGTCGTTGTGGGCCCCCAACTCTGTGTCTTTAGCAATCCCATAGCTTGTGTGGTGAACAATCTTATTGCAAGTCCAAGTCCCGAGCCATTGGTCTAGAACTTGACTTGAATGTTTGTTGAGGCGAAATCCTAAGTTAATTTTGAATTGAGACATGATTATAGGCTCTCCTTGATCCAAATGATAGTTTGAACAATTCCATAGCCTACCAGTGATATTATCCCTAGTTAGCCTTTTTGAGCCTTAGGCCCTTTTTTGTTAAGAACCATAATACAAGCCTATACCCGTTCTAAAAGATACCCTCTCTTGTCACCTGATCTTTCCTTTTCCTTTAGCACATAGAAAAAGTATAAGTTTGGGGGGAGAGACGAGAATTATAACAAAGTGGTAAAAAGGCACAAAAATAAAGAAAAGGAAAGGCAATGAAAAAGAAAGAAAAAAAAACAAAAAGTCAAAAAGAAAGTTCAATGTGAAAAGGAATAACAAGGGATTTAAAGAAAAGCAAAGAATGAAAAGTGTGGAAAGTTGAAAAAGGAGAAAAGGTTTGAAACGCATAAGAACGAGTGACAATATGTCTCTTTAACCCCTTAGAAAGAAGTAAAATGACTCCAAAAGTCAAGTGAATGGATGCCAAATGAATCAAAAGAAGTGCTTAAGGGAAGATGGAACCTACTTAGACCAAAACATTCCATACCCTGAATCAAAAGCCTTCACAATGTCTCCACAAAAGCCCTATATGATCGTGAGTTGAATGAAGCTTACATTAGTGGATACTCACATAAGGGCAAGCATATGATACCTAGAGCCGGACTTGTGGCTTTTTCTTGAGAGAGATAAGTGAATTCCCATTATCCTCGTTCTGAGTGCCACTATATTAAAGGTGAGGATTGCTTAGGGAGAGTTGAGGATGTGTGAGTTTGGGTTCCACAATGACCAAAGTAATAGAAAAGAGTTCTTTGATGTGTTAAGTCAATTTTTGATGCTCTTGTGTCGCACTTGATCCACAGTGTTTTAAAAGAGTAAATGTGTTAATGATTCATGTGTATTGAGGGTAATTGTTAGTCCCAATTGAGGCTAGTTGAGGCCACTTTAGGATAGCTAAAATTTTTCTTGGACATTCTCTTACAGGGTGGGTCTTATTTTGTTTGCTTGAGGACAAGAAAAAACTTAAGTTTAGGGGAGTTGATAACTAGGGATTTCGGCGCATTTTATACCCTTTCTTGCTTATGTTTTGATCAAATATTCATAAAAAATAGTTCCAAAAGGCTCACAAGTTGTGCTTGATTGCAGGTTTGATCAACAAAGTGACAAAATATCAAAGATCGGCTCAAAAAGAGTGAAACTTGCACAAGTGCCAAAGTCAAGTCAAGCTCAGCAAAACAGGCCCAGTGCGGCCGCACTACACTTTGTGCGGTCCTCATTGGGAGATTTAGAGAGCTGGTATTTCTGGCATTAAGACAGCGCGGCCGCACTAGGTTTTGTGCGGTCTGCACTGAAGGCAATACGGCCGCGCACTACCATTCTGTGCGGTCCGCAGAGCCAAAGTTCAGAGAAGATGCAGAGTGGAGTTTTGAAGCCTGTGCGGTCCGCAGTCCATTCTGTGTGGACCGCACTAGAAGCCACCGCGGCCGCAGTCCATTCTGTGCTGTCCGCGGAGCCTGAGTTCAGAGAGCTGGACTTTGAAGCCAAGAGTCCTAGTGCGACCACACACCATTTTTTTTTGTCCGCACTAACCCCGCAGGGGCATTTTTGTCCAGATTTTTTAGCTTAATATAAATAGATTCTTTTTCAATTTTTTAGGGTATCAGATATTTTAGAACAGTAGTTGTGCTCGTGGGAACGTCTCTTGTAGGCATTTTGGGCAATTTTAGCTACTTTGCAACATTGAATCTTAGTATTTAACTTAGCAATTAATTATTATGTGTTTATCTTCATCTATTTCTTGCTTTTCTTCTTTGAATATAAGTAGCTAGACCCATAAGCTAGGGTTGTGGCTCAATCCTAGTGTGGCTAATGGATGGGTCTTGTAATTTAGGGCTAATTTGACTATGGGTGTTTGTTATTTTGCCAATTTCATGTTTAATTTCTTAATTAGTGGTTGCAAACATTAGTTTGTGTTGAGTTGACTTGAGCTCTTCTTGAGAAAGAGAGCTTAAGCCTCCGAAATTGGTCCAACAATGAATTGAGGCATACTCAAGAGATTGATATCCCCAATTAAAGGGTTAAACCTCGAGAGAGTAATACCTGAATTGAACCCTAAGTTGCTTGTGCAAATTTGCATACCCAATTGGTCTTGAGAAAGTCAATTAGGCAAAATCACTCAAAACCACCGAGAGGTGTAGAGTGAGTATTTTAGTGCAACAGTTATATCATATTCCCCAAATATGTCAAAGATGTCGTAGACTCAAGTACCCTCTTTGACCACCTAGGCGGAAGTTACTACCCTAGTGCCTTTTAAACCTATTTGAACAACTCGTAGCATTTTAACTCTTAGCTTAATTTACAATTTGTAGTTTAATAAAATTAGAATTAGAAAGAAAATCCCAAAAATGAATAGAAGAGCAATTATGAACAGATACATAATCCTAAACAAGATAGATACCTGATTCCAATTCTAGCTCTCTGTGGATATCGATCCCGATCCAAAATCGGTTAAAAGCTATTGCGACCCTCTCTTAATACTTATTAGTAGTGTGGAGTTGGCAGCAGTCAAATATAATACTGACTTAGTTGAGCCCTCAAATCACATCAACCAATGCTAAAAACATAATTCACCCTCCAATCTAAACCTACTTGAAACTTGAAAATCCAACAATCGATGCTGACACCAACCATACCACGTCCGACTAACCCCAAATTTTGCACACAAATCATATTCCACATTACGGACCTTCTTCAACTTCCGGAATTAAATTCCGAGACTGATATAAAAAATTCCACTACCAGCACGAAAATCCAAAAATTTAACTTTTCCCATTTCAAGCCTACATAAGCTACAGACCTCCAAAACACAATCCGGACATGCCCCTAAGCCCAAAATCACCCAACGAAGCTAACAAAATCGAAGGGACACCATTGCAGAGCCTTCTTCACATTGTTCTGACTACAGTCCAAATTCTAAGACTTAAAGCCTCCATTTAGGGACTAAGTGTCCCAAAATACTTCAAAATTCAAAATGAATCATCCCGGCAAGTCACAATAGCAGAAGTAAATAATGGGAAAGTATTTAATCGGGGATCGAGCGCTAATTCTCAAAACGACCGACCGTGTCGTTAGAATAATAAGAGTTTTTAACTAGAGGGAAGATAGGTTGTGAAAGAGCCTTCATGCAAGGCCAGCATGAATAGCTTTATTTTTGCATTCAGCTTTTTGAAGCCCAAGACCTTCCTGACTCTTAGACTTGGTGACAACTGTCATACCTCATTTTTACCCACCCGAAGGGAATATAAAGGAGTTTTTCCAATTTAAGTAACATTATTTGAAATGGGATTGTTTATTCAATTCAGAGTCGCCACTTGGGATAATTTATTTGGTGTCTCAAGTCACCGGTTTATTTTAAAAATCCCAAATCGAGGAAATTCAACTTTCCTTGTGAAGTTTGTGAACCAAAAATTCTGAGTAAGGAATTTTGTTAATTCGAGGGAAGGTGTTAGGCACCCTCGCATTCCATGGTTCTAGCACGGTCGTTTAAACTATTATAATTGACCTATTATCTGATTTTAATACAAGTTTTAGCCTGTGGTATAATTTTAAACTATTAACCGCTTTTAATTAATTTTAGGAAAGATTTCAACGTCATCTAAAATACGTCTTTGAACCATGCCACATGAAATTCACCCGCGGTCCATGACATATTTTATTTAACGTTGTTGAGATTTGAATTTGGGTCACATTAAATGCACAAACGAGTTTAAGAAGTAATTTTTAAAATATCGTGCCTAAAGCAACTGCGCACTTTCAAGCTTGCGAGGGCGATGGAAATTCAACTAAATGGCACGCCTCGATTTCTGAGGATTAAAATAGTAATTAAGTGATGGCCATACATTTTGAGATTTTATTTGGCACGGCACACCTCGACTCCAATTTTAAAGGAGAACTCAAACTATACTTTGAAGGCCATTAACTATATCTTATTTGACATTGCACGCCTCAAATCTACTTTAAGAGTCTAATTAATTGTTCAAACTATGTAGCGCCTAACATGCACTGTATTGAACCATATATTAACTAAAAGGGAACTGCCTCCACAACGAAACAACTAAACTAAAAAAACTGAATCTGATGAAGTGTAACAGGCTCAAGCAACAAAAGGGTAAACGTCATGGGGACAAATTCCTTCAAGCTTGGGCCTAAAGTGAGCCCAATTTCTCATAAGGCCAAGGACGTCCCAAGCGTAAAACATGCAAACTGAATTTGAAGATTTGAACATCATCACTGGGCCAGCTTTAGGCCCAATTTTCAAAACCAATACTTGTACAAAATCAACTAAATACCAATCAACCAAAAGGAACCATATGAAACATGAAGTTGAACTAATGATTAATTCTGAATTTTAAACTATTATCTAAGCTTCCAATTTTATATGACATTCATTTTAAGTCAAACCTGCTATGTGAAAAATCCAACAGCAACAAACAAACTACTAGGCTCAAGAAACAAGCCCGAGTAGCAAGGGCCTACTATCCTCTCTTGCTAAAGACCTCAAAGCACAGGCTTAAGAGGCCCAAGCCTTGCCAAAATCCACATTGAGGATAAGGATTCCATATCGAGTCCTCACCAGCCATAAAGTACCAATTGCATTTGAAAACCGAATAATAAACTTCATCACTTCACAATCATTGGAACATAGGGAAAATTCGAAAGTTGCTGAAAATGCATGCTTAGCTTTGACTACATTGTTAATGAACTTAACAAATATTAATGGTAGAATTCGAACTTAAACTCAAATACAACCTGAAAACTTCACACCCATTAACTTTTCCTCAATATCAACAGTAACGAGATCTAGATAATTAGCACAATTCACTTAAATCCCAAAATCAACACCCAAACTCTTAAAGAGCATAAGTTCATTTCTATAGCACACCAATAACATAACTAAGTTAACATGTACATCACATGGCCTATTACAGGACATTTAAAGAAGTAGAGGAAACAAATGAAAAAGGGATCCAAAACAACTTGTATTCAATCAGGCCTCAATTGGAAACACATGTTCTTAGCTACTTGTTGACAATGGTTTGAAGTACTACCTGGTAATGAACAATGAAAAACAAAAGAGGTGAAGAATCAGCAGTAAGTAGTAGCAGAAATCAGCTTAAACCCAGTACTGAAACTGTGCCAAAATCCAGCAAATCAGGCCTCAAATTTTCAAACTAATTCTGATGTTTAGAACCCCAAAGGCAACATTTTTACTAAACCCTTTAAATCTAACTCTTCAACAAGGAAATTAAACTTAAAATCTAACAGAAAACTCAAACAATTTTCAGTATTCTTCTTGAAGGAGAATAAAAGAACTCTTGCCTCTTTTTTTTTTTTAGGATTTTTAATCTCTATAAGATCTCTCCAAATCTTACTTGAACCTCAAGTAAGGATTCCTTTATAGGCAAGGTTTTAGGGCTACAGAAATAAGCTCATTTTGGCATTTAAGACCTTTTGCAATTTTGGTTTTTGCTTAAGTACCCTCAGTGTAAAGAATTATTTTTCACTTAGTCCCCACCCCAGCTTCCACGAAGCTTCCTATTTCAGTTAAACAGATTTCCTTACCCAAAATTTTCTAATTTAGCCTTTGAACCTCTATTTTTTACTATAGCCTAGCAAATGGGTCAAATTGACCCAAGGTCTTTAGGCTGCTGCTTGGGTAGGTTCTATGGCCTTTGGGCTTCTGAACCCTTGAAGTCCAAATTGTGATTAAAAACCACAAGCCGCAAGTAGGTGAGTCCAAACAATTCTGCCATTTTTGCATCAAAAGAAAAATGAATGGAGCAGAATAAAAGAAGAAATGCAAATGACAAAACAACCAAAAATAACAAAAAATCAAAAGAGATACTAAAGAAGAAAAATGTTAATTTCACTAATATGTTGATAATTGTTAACATGACTTAAATTCTAAATATGCAGCCTACATCGACGAGCACTAACAGAAGAAAAATAAATAAGAGAAAATAGACCAAATGCAATTTGAGACGCATTTAAAGACGGATAGAAAAGCTGGGAAATAAAGGGGAGAAAGACAGATGAAAATGAGAATATGATAAAGGCAAAACAAAAAAATGACGAGAAGTAAAGAAATACTTAATATAGTGGAAGAAAGGAAAATGGCTTGAACGGCTTCTAGTGTTCTCCAATTTGAGGCGAAAAAAGAGTGTTAGTCGATTTGTTCTTGCGAGAACAAATATCTAGCACTCATTTTGGCCCTAAATCAACTTTGAAAGCTCAAAGAGTGACAGGGTTGGACCTTTAAATAAAGGATCGAAGGAGGGTACACATCTAGGATTCCTGTTTTAAGATCCGAAATTAAGGTAAAGTGGAGAGGATTCAGGGGAAATTTGTTGTAGCTTAGTGTTTAAGGGACTATGGGGATTATGTGGTCGAGATTTGGTGGCGATTTGGAGCTGTCTTGCCGGTGAAAATGGCGGATTCGCTCAAGGGCGGCATTAGGTTAAGGAAAATCTCTGATGAGGGAGATGAGAGAAGGAGTTGTTTGGTCTTAGGTTTAAACTGATGGAGTTCGGACAACTTTATTTGAGATGGAAAAAATCCTTGGGCCGTTGGATGAAGTAAAAGGGATGGCTAGGATTAAATTGAAACAAGCCAACTCCAAACGGCGTAGTATCGGCCCCATACTACGTCGTTTGGTTTGTCTACACAACTGAATAATTGGATGGGTTTTTGGAATGGGTTTGGGCATAGTTTTAAGCAGGTTTCAGGGTAATTGAATTTGTCTTGGGAAATTTTAAAGATTTGGCCCAAAATCTTATTTTCTTCATTTTTCCTTTTCCTTTTCAAATTTCTTTTTAATTCCTTTTTCTTTTAAAAAATAAAAATAAAATAAAACATAACTAAATTTCTAACCCAAATTATCCTACCAAATTGAAATAATTAACTCTAATAATTATCACAACTAAGTAAATTCCAAATTAAAGGGAAACTAACAAAATTCAAAACTAAAAATTAAACAATGCAAAATAAATCATTTTCTTTTTTTGTGATTTTTCATTTTTGTATAACACTAAATTACCAATTAATGTAAAAAAATTTAAAATTAAATTGTAAACGCAATGTATTTTTGTATTTTTTATGATTTAAATAAAAATTAAACATGCACACAAAATGCAAAAAAAAAGACAAATTCCACAATAATTCTTAAATACCAAATAATTAAAAGGAAAAATCTAATTTAGGGAATACTATAGAAGTAATTCATGTGAGGCAAAAATCACATGCTCACAGCTGCCCCTCTTTGCTCGGAGACACGAAGGATTTTCGGGCAAAGATAAAATGAGCAATCATGAGGAATTTTTGTCCGTTTGACACTCCATGAGAAGCATTTTTTAGAAGAGTCTGACCGAACTTTGCTTCAAAGGTTTCCTACATATCCTTGGCTATCAACTACGAGTTACAAGATTCCTATCTACAAATCTCTTGAAGCTTGATCTTAAGTCTTAGCTGGTTGTTGTTGTGGACTCCAATCTGAATCTTGATGCTCGTTAGCTGCAACCATTGGTTCATTCTTCAGGCTTTGGATCAAGGCGGGACACGCGACGCTTGTGACTTCAATTAAATTTTGAGCAGTCCGCATCCTTCTCCACTTCAGTACTTCGAGTTCACTTTTTTTTCCTTTTCTTATTTCCTTTATTTTGGATTGAGATTCATTTTTTTGGTCATCTCGAATCTTGTGCCTCAAGGTCAAACCTTCTCAGACACCGACAAAAACGAACGAATGAAATTTTTCTGTCCCAGTTTTTACTAGGAAAATTTTGTAAGTTATTTGCAACACGAATCTAAGCTATTTCTTTATTGAAAGTAATAAAATTCAGGATTGTGTATCCTTGGGAATAGGGAGTGAAGCCCTAAATTGGAAAGATTGCCAGGTTATGCTAGAAAGATGATCGATTTATGCCAGAAAAGAAAAAGGATCTTCGGGTTATGCCGGTGAAATCATCGGGTTATGCCAGAAGAAAAGAAAAAGGTTCTCAGGTTATGCGGGAGAAAAGGAAAAAGGTCCTCGGGTTATGCCGGGATAAAAGGAAAAAGGTCCTCGGGTTATGTTGGGGACGTCCACGGGTTATGTCGGGAGAAATGAAAAGAGTTCCCTGTGTTATTCCAGGGAGGTCCACGGGTTATGCCGGGAGAAAAGAAAAAGGTCCCTGGGTTATGCCGGGGAGGTCCACGGGTTATGCCGGGAGAAAAGAATAAAGGTCCCTGGGTTATTCCAGGGAGGTCCACGGGTTATGTCGGGAAAAAAGGAAAAAGGTCCTCGGGTTATGCCGGGGAGGTCCACGGGTTATGCCAGGAGATAAGAAAGAAGGTCCCTGGGTTATGCCAGGGAGGTCCACGGGTTATGCTGGGAGAAAAGGAAAAAGGTCCTCGGGTTATGCTAGGGAGGTCCACGGGTTATGCCAGAGAGGTCCGCGGGTTATGCCGGGAGAAAAGAAAAAGGTCCCTAGGTTATGCTAGGAAGGTCTACGGGTTATGCCGGGAGAAAGGAAAAAAGGTCCCTGGGTTATGCCAGGGATGTCCACGGGTTATGCCGGGAGAAAAGGAAAAATGTCCTCAGGTTATGCCGGGGAGGTCCACGGGTTATGCTGGGAGAAAAGAATAAAGGTCCTTGGGTTATGCCGGGGAGGTCCACGGGTTATGCCGGGCGAAAAGGGAAAAGGTCTTCGGGTTATGCTGGGGAGGTCCACGGGTTATGCCGGAGACAACTAGGGAATGGAACCCTATGTTAGAAAGGACGTAGCTAGAGATTTGAGACCATATGCTACCATGATTTAGGATTTCTCTCTTTTTTTTAAGTGAAAATGCAGGAAAGAACTTGGAGGAAACTTCCCTTTTGGGTTGATTATTGCTGTGAAGCTATTTTTATCTCCCACGCATTTTTTCCTTTTTGGTTGCACCTGCTTCTTGCACGGTGGCTTTAGATTACACCTGTTTTAAATTTTCAAACAAAGAACAATTGTTAGTTTGAAACGGTGGTTGGTTTTGTGGCCTTGATTGTTTTTGATCACTTTATCCCGGCCGAGCTTCTTTGATGAAGATCTCAACTGCAACTAGTTACTCCCTGAGGATCAATTCATTTCAGTCCCTTGAGAACCTCTGATTTTTCCAGACTTTGCCATGATGGTTGGTCAGTGGAACTCAACTTTCAACTTTATTTTGCCTTCATAGGCCTTTCCTTTCTGATTCTCTTCTTTCTTTTACTTTTCTTTTCTTTTCTTTTCTTTTCTTTTCCTCGGAACATCGGGGAACTTTTGGCTCCTCAAACTTTGCTGCAATGGCTAGTCGCATGGGACTTAACCTTTTCCAACTTTATTTCGCCTTTGTAAGCCTTTCATTTTTTACTTCTTTCTTCCAACTTCAATTTCAGAGATGTTGGGGCACCTTAGCTTTTCAAACCTTTACCGAGACGGTTAGCCACTCCGGAATCAACCTTTTTAGCTAATTTGCCTTTATAGGCACATCAATTTGATTTTCTCCTTCCAAGAGTTTTGATTTCCAAGCATCGGCTGCCATGGCTAGTCGGGGTCGACTTGATTCCCCTGGCAAGAATGGGTGCCTTTTGCACATTAGCTTGTATCAAACGAAAGCCCTATAAATCAGTCTTGTCATCACTTCTTTGTCTTAGTTTCGGAACAATGTTAGATCAAAAGGGATTCAAAGAAAGAAATAATGGAATGGAGAATGAGTTTTAAAATAAGAACTATCCCTTTCGAGGAAAGGAAAGAAGGACTTATCTAGAGTACATGCGGACTTCAATAAACATGACATGTCTTTTGGACTGGATGCATGATCTGTGTAAACCGTCTGACTCTCAGAAATTCATCACAACTTTTGCTTCAAAAATTCGAGAAACCTAGCCAGGACTTTTGTTGGCGCCGGTGGCTGTGAGGATCCTCTTTTCGATCAGGGACACCCTTTGCGGGTTTTCACGAGCTGACCTCTCTCATTTATCTTCTCACCATCACCTTATAGTGCTCTTTGCGAGTTTTCACTAATAAGACTCTCTCATTTCAATTTCTCTACTTACCGTCGCCTCACGGTGCTTGTGTGGATTTTCACCAATAAGACTCTCTCATTTTATTTTGCTCAATTTGTTGTATCAGATCCAAATAACTTTATCCTCCCATTTTGAACCTCTTTGTTGATTGATTAGAAGGACTTGAACAAGGTTTGGTGTAAAAAGAATTTGGATTGAATTACAACTCTGAACCTTTCGGGCGAAACCATCACCTGACCATTATAACATCTACCCTAGTTTCACTTTTATTGGGGACTTTGGAGTTTTATTTTGGTGTGACTGAACCCCAGAGAGAGGCTTCCTACGTATCCTTTCGGAATCAAGTAGAACGTAGTTCAGGGAACTTTGTTTTTTTCTTTTGTTTTGTTTTCTTTTTCTTTTTCCTTTTTTCTTTCATTTTTCATTTCAATTTCTTTGTCTTTTATTTCTCCCTTCTTTTTTTTTGGTATCTTTCTTTTCCTTCTCTTTTTTTTCATTTTTCATTTAAATTTTTTTTTCTTTTCGACAATACTTTCAGGTTCCAAAGAGGGTAATAAAAGAAAAGTAACGGCTCAAATGGTTTGCAAAGGATTGATAGTGTTTGGGTAGAGAGAATAAAAGTCTTCTTCATCTCAACCGGAGAACATTTATGTTATATAGAAGATCCAATATAGTACCTTTTGGCTGCATTTGCATTGACAGTTGTTTCAGGACATTTCCTTCGATGTGTCCCAACTAAAATGCACTCTTTTGGCAGTACTCTTGTTGCAATGTTCGTACATTTTGAATTTGGAACCGATTTTCCTTCGGTCATTCCAACTCTTTTTTTTATTTTCTTAAACTTATCTTCTTTTCATTCTAGCTCTTGACTCATTATTTCGAAGTCTGACAACGTCTTAGGATCTAGGCATAAAGTCCACAAGCATGTCATGTTATTAAAATCTGCATTTAACAAAGCTGAAAAGAGAATAAGAAAAACAACAAGATTAAGAAAAGAGACATTCCTAGACAATAAAATATTAATTTCATTTGAATTTTTTTCTTTTTTGATTTTTTTTTTCAATTTTTGAAGAGAGAAGGGTTTACATCGGAATGTAAGACAATAGAGTAAAACATCTAGATCACACCCTGAGATAATCCGACGTAGAAAGGATAGCAAGACTGGCTACCGAGACTCCCGTCTGATAGGGAACTTTCATGATTGGCAACCATTTTTTGACTTTTCTTCTATCTCGGTAATGGCTGCAATGGCCTTTAGTGCCGGATCAAATTCCTAAGCTTCACAAATCATTCCGACTATTGGCTTAATGTTGTGGACAGGCAATAATTGTTCATCACATCTGGAGTTTCTTCATCCCAAAAAATGATTCTTTCAGCTTCAATCAAATCTTCAACTGCCCTTTTGAGGGTCCAACAGTCCTCTATACTGTGTCCTACTATTTCGAAGTGGTATTCACATCTAGCGTCAGCTCGGTGCAAGGGGGACTCGGGGGTCGGCCAATTCGGGGCCACTAGCTGAAATAGACCTAGCCTGATTAGATTTTGGAACAAGCTTGAATACGATTCCCCAATAGGGGTGAACTGATTCTTCCTGAAAGGATCTCTTGGGAGAGGATTGTATTGGGGATCATTTGGTTGAGGATTCTATGGAGCTTGGTAAGGATGGGCATTTCTAGGAGGTGGAGCTTGATTTTGTGTATAATGTTGTGGCTGTGTGTAAGATTGCACGCTCATCACCGCATAGGGGGCGGTGCCATGGCATAAGCAGCATCTTGAAGGGGATAATAGTGTGGCGGGACCATAGGAGGCACATATGACTTGTTGAATGACCTGCAGGCCTCCTCGAGCTTGAAACCATCATGGCTCCCTCCTCACTCTTATTTCTGTTCATCAAACCCTCCGAACCATTTTGAACATCTGGTGATGTGGCTTTAAAAGCAGCATGACTTAAGATTCGGCCCATTTTTAGACCGTTTTCAACTATTTCCCCAATTTTGATAGCCTCAGCGAACGGCTTACCCACAGCAGACATCAGGTTCTGGAAGTAATCAACCTCTTGGGCCTGTAGAAAGACAGAGACCATTTCAATTTCATCCATTGGAGGCTTTACCCTGGCAGCTTGCTCACGCCATTTGACAGCATATTCGCGGAAGCTTTCCACAGTTTTACTTTTTAAATTGGACAAAGTGTTTCTGTCAGGAGCGATGTCCACATTATACTGGAATTGGCAGACAAAATCTTAGGCCATATCATCCCACGCGTGCAAATAGGTAATTTCTTGATCCGTATACCACTGAGAAGCGATTCCGGTGAGGCTTTCCCCAAAATAGGCCATTAGCAGCTCCTCTTTTCGACCAACACCACTCAACTGGTTACAGTATTATTTCAGATGAGCGATCGAGTCTCCATGCCCGTTGTACTTTTCAAATTTTGGCATCTTGAAGCCATCTAGCAAGTGGACATACGGAAACATACAGAGGTCAGAGTATGAGACACTCTTTTGGCCACTCAAACCTTGCATGTTTTTCAGGCTTTGTTCCAGGCTCTTCATCTTCTGAGCAATTTTCTCTTGCTCGGGATTTTTAACAACCTTTTCTTGCTCCATGGAGAGATCATATTGTGGAGCTTGAGTTAAAGAGTACGGGGTCACATATGTTATTTCTGATTGAAGCTACAGACCCTGAAAGGTGAACATTGGAGGAGGCGGTGCCCTTGGAGCCGGTGCCTAGGGGCGAACCATAGAAGGCATGCAAGGATCGTTGGAGGGCATTAGAAGGTGCCCGCACGGGATGAGCTGGTTGGGCACAGGGGCATTGGTAACCTCACCTGACCTAGGGATCAATTCAGGGAACCCAGGGATTGCACTTGGCGGTTCATTACCATTAGACCAAGCGTTCCACATTTCCAATATGCGGAGACGCAACATGCTATTCTCTTCAACAACTACTGATTCTAGCTATAGAATAGCCGATGTCGGGCTATCCTCAGGACTGATGATCGGTAGATTGCTTGCAGAGGCCATCTGTGCCTTTGGATGTTGTGAATGAGGGGAGGCTGACTACCAACAAAACCAACCACCAAAACCTGACCTTTGTACAACGAACAACCTTGTTAGATTTGAGACATTTAACATATAGGAAATCGCAGTTGGGATGTAATGCACCTAACTGTTAAACGCTTCTACCATGTGTTTGAACGATTGTATGTTTCATCCTGGACTTAACTAACCCTTTTAGCATGTACCTATTTTCTTTTATTTCTGCCTCTCTTTAATTATCTCTTGAATTTATTTTTTTTTATTTTATTTTTGCCGCTCTTTTATTTTTGGCACTCTCTTTTTTTGTTTGTCACTCTTTTATTTCTTGTCGTTTTATTTTCTCTTTTCACTTTTTTCTTTCTTTTTCACTCAAATTTTTTTCCTCTTTTTTTCAGTTTATTCCTCACTCAATTTATTTATGGCTATGATCGAATCTGATGAGGATTATCTACGTATCATGGCGTCGCATGAATCAGATCTTGCATACTTCAGGAAAATTGGGAATTAAGTAAACTAACTCTTTTTTTTTCTTTTTATAAAACTCAGACCATGAAAGCTTTAAGGCAAAAAAAAATATTTTGATTTTTTTTTGGTGTTTTCTAAAATAAATGCTTTAAAAGAAGAAAAGGAATTTTTTTTAAAAAAAAATTATTTTGATTTTTATTTTATTTTCGAAAGAAAGACTTCTAAAAATTCCTTTTCTTTTGATTGGAACTTTGAGAATTTGAAAAGTAAAAAGAAATTATTTTTGTTTGAATTTTTATTTTTTTCTCTTTTTCTAAGAAAGAAAGAAAATATTTTTGGATTTTGAATGTAACCTCTTAATTTTCGAAAGAGGACTTTTTTAAGAAAAATATTTTGAATTTCTGAGCTTTTATTTATTTACAAAAGTACTTCTAAAGAAAAGCAAAAAGATTTTTTGGACTTCATATTTTTGCATATTTTTTTTATTGACATTTACAAAAGAAAGACATCTAAGGAGTTTTTTTTTTTTTTTGGATTTTTGTTTCTGATTTATTTTTATTTTTTGGATTTTTGGGAAAAATACCTCAAAATGACGGAAACCCGTATTTTGAATTTTGATTTTTCTTTTTCGCATGAACAATATTAGAAGGAAGGAAACCATTTTTCTTTTAAAAACTATACTTTTTTTTTGAATTTTCTAAGGAAAGGTTTTTAAAGAAGGAACTAAAGGAAAATATTTTTGGATTTTTTAAAAATTGGGGTTGGAACCGATGAGGTTTGCCTACGTATCTCACATCCGATGAAAATCAGACCCACGTAGTTCGGTCGGTTTTGACGGAAAACGGGAAACATGGTACTTGAAAATTTTGGCTCATTTTGAAATGACTTTTTTTTTTTTTTCAAAATTTCGATAGAGTTTCAGAATTTTCTAAATACCTAACTCTCACTTTTTTTTATTTTCTTTTTTCATTTTTTTTCCTATTCTAGAATTCGGTCAACATACAAGCTGAAACAAACAGATGCGCAAGTAGCACGTAAGATGCATTAGGATGATCTTTTCATTTCGAGTACACCTGTCCTAGACGGAACCAACCCCTGTGTTGAGTCCCCTAAGTAAAATGCATATGATGCAAACAAGTATTCCTACTAGCGATCCGGCATGAGGTTCTGTTATACTAGGTTTTAAAAACCCTGGGTGTATTGTTCCAGACCTGGCTTACCCGAGCGAACAGGTCGAGCCGGAGGGGGCAGCGTACCGGGAATACAGAAGCTTCATCCGCTTTGCAACTTGTTTGAACCTCATTCTAAAATTGGATATGACTCTAACAGAAGAGAAGTTACACAAAGTGTACCCTTCCTAGATGATTTAGAAGACTTTGAGAGAAGAGGGTTTCGTAGAAATTTATATACGGTCCAAACAATAGCAAAGCGGTAAAAGCGGCATTTAGCATATTAGGCTCAACATGTAAAATCAGATAAAAACAAGCCAACTATAACAGTTATTCTAAGCTCGAATTCTTAAACCCTGAACTGAAGTTGTGTGTTGGTTCCCCAGCAGAGTCACCAGAGCTGTCACACCTCCTTTTTTACCAACCCGGAGGAGATATAAAAGACTTTTTTCAATTTAAGTGAAACTATTTGAAATGGGGATTATTTATTCAATTCAGAGTCGCCACTTAGGATAATTTATTTGGTGTTCCAAGTCACCAGTTTATTTTACAAATCCCAAATCGAGGAAATTCGACTTTCCTTGTGAAGTCTGCGAACTAGAAATTCTGAATAAAAAATTCTGTTAACCTGAGGGAAGGTGTTAGGCACCTCCAGATTCCATGGTTGTAGCACGGTCTCTTAAACTATTATAATTGGCCTATTATCTGATTTTAATACAAGTTTTAGCCTATGGAATAATTTTAAACCATTAACCGCTTTTAATTAATTTTAAGGAAGATTTCAATGTCATCTAAAAATATCTTTGAACTACGCCACACAAAATGTACCCGCGATCTGCGACACATTTTATTTAACGTTGTTGAGATATGGATTTGGGTCACATGAAATGCAGAACCGAGTTTAGGAAAGTAATTTTAAAATATCGCGCCTAAAGCAACTACGCACTTTCAAGTTTGCGAGGGATATGAAAATACAACTAAATAGCACGCCTCAATTTCTAAGGATTAAAATAGTAATTAAGCGAGGGCCATGCATTTTGAAATTTTATTTGGCACGGCACACCTCGACTCCAATTTTAAAGGAGAACTCAAACTAAACTTTGAAGATCATTAACTATATCTTATTTGACATGGCACGCCTCAAATCTACATTAAGAGTCTAATTAATTATTCAAACTATGTAGCGCCTAACATGCACTGTTTTGAACCATAAATTAACTAAAAGGGACCTGCCTCCACTACGAAACAACTAAACTAAAAAAACTGAATCTGATGAAGTGTAACAGGCTCAAGCAACAAAGGGGTAAAATGTCATGGGGACAAATGCCTTCACGCTTAGGCCCAAAGTGAGCCCGATTTCAGGTAAGGCCAAGGACGACCCAAGGTGTAAAACATGCAAACTGAATCTAAAGATTTGAACAACATCACTGGGCCATCTTTAGGCCCAATTTTCAAAACCAATACTTGTAAAAAATCAACTAAATACGAATCAACCAAAAGGAATTATACGAAACATGAAGTTGAACAAATGATTAATTCTGAATTTTAAACTATTAGCTAAACTTCCAATTTTATATGACATGCATTTTAAGTCAAACCCGCTATGAAAAAAATTCAGCAGCAAAAAACAAACTACTGGGCTCAAGAAACAAGCCTGAGCAGCAAGGACCTACTATCCTCTCTTGCTAAAAACCTCAAAGCCTAAGCTTAAGAGGCCCATGCCTTGCCAAAATCCACATTTAGGATCAGGACTCAATATCGAGTCCTCACCAGCCATAGAGTACCAATTGCATTTGAAAACATAATGATAAGCTTCATTACTTCACAGTCACTGGAACATAGGAAAATTTCAAAAGCAGCTAAAATCGCATGCTTAGCTTAGACTACACTGATAATGCACTTAACAAATATTTATGCTTGAATCCGAACTTAAACTCAAATACAACCTGAAAACTTCGCACCCATTAACTTTTCCTCAATATCAACAGTAACGAGATCTAGATAATTAGCACAATTCACTTAAATCTAAAAATCAACACCCAAACTCTTAAAGAGCATAAGTACATTTCTACAGCACATCAATAACATAAGATAACTAAGCTAATATGTACATCACATGGCCTATTACAGGACATTTAAAGAAGTAGAGGAAACAAATGAAAAGGGGATCCAAAATAACTTGTACTCAATCAGGCCTCAATTGGAAACACATATTCTTAGCTACTTGTTGACAATAATTTGAAGTAATACCTGGTAATGAACGAGGAAAAACAAAAGAGGTAAAGAATCAACAGTAAGCTGTAGCAGAAATCAACTTAAACCCAGTAATGAAACAATGCCAAAATCCAACAAATCAATCCTCAAATTTTCAAACTAATTCTGATGTTTAGAACCCCAAAGGCAACATTTCTACTGAACCCTTTAAATCTGACTCTTCAACAAGGAAATTAAACTTGAAATCTGGCAGAAAACTCAAACAATTTTCAGTATTCTTCTTGAAAGAGAATAAAAGAACTCTAGCCGTTTTTGTTTTTTCTAGATTTTTAATCTCTCTAAGATCTCTCCAAATCTGACTTGAATCTCAAGTAAGGATGCCTTTATAGGCAAGGTTTTAGGACTGCAGAAATAAGCTCATTTTTGCACTAAAGACCTTTTGCAATTTTGGTTTTTGCTGAAGTACCCTCAGTGTAAAGAATCATTTTTCACTTAGTCCCCACCCCAGCTTCCAGGAAGCTTTCTATTTCAGTTAAAAAGATTCTCTTACCCTAAATTTTCTAATTTAGCCTTTGAACCTCTATTTTTTACTTTAGCCTACCAAACGGGTCAAATTGACCCAAGGTCTTTGGGTTGCTGCTTGGGCAGGTCCTATGGCCTTTGGGATTCTGAAACCTTGAAGCCCAAATTGTGATTAAAAACCACAAGCCGCAAACAGGTGAGCCCAAACAATTCTGCCATTTTTGCATCAAAAGAAAAATGAATGGACCAGAGAAATGCAAATGACAAAACAGGCAAGAAAAATAAAAAATCAAAAGAGATACTAAAAAAGAAAAATGTTAATTTCACTAATATGCTGATAATTGCTGACATGACTTAAATTCTAAATATGCAGCCTATATCAACTAGCACTAACAGAAGAAAAAGAAATAAGAGGAAACAGACCAAATGCAATTTGAGACGCATTCAAAGACGGACAGAAAAGCTAGGAAATAAAGGGGAGAGAAATAGAGGAAGATGAATATGAGAAAGGCAAAACAAAAAAATGATGAGAAGTAAAGAAATACCTAATATAGTGGAAGAAAGGAAAATGGCTTGAACGACTTCTAGTGTTCTCCGATTTTGGCCCTAAATCAACTTTGAAATCTCAAAGAGTGACGGGGTCAGACCTTTAAATGAAGGATCGAAGTAGGGTACAAATCTAGGGTTCCTGTTTTTAGATCTGAAATTAAGGAAAAGTGGAGAGGATTCAGAGGAAATTGGTTGTAGCTTAGTGTTTAAGGGACTATGGCGATTATGTGGTCGAGATTTGGTGGCGATTTGGAGTTGTCTCACCGATGAAAATGGTGGATTCGCTGAAGGGCGGCGTTAGGTTAAGGAAATTCTGTGATGAGGGAGATGAGAGAAGGAGTTGTTTGTTCTTAGGTTTAAACTGATGGAGTTCGGACAATTTTATTTGAGATAGGAAAAGTCCTTGGGCCGTTGGATGAAGTAAAAGGGATGGCCAAGATTAAATTGAAACAACCCAACTCCAAACGGCGTAGTATCGGCCCCATACTACGTCGTTTGGTTTGTCTACACAACTGAATAGTTGGACCGGGTTTTTGGAATGGGTTTGGGCATAGTTTTAAACGGATTTCAAGGTAATTCAATTGGGCTTGGGAAATTTTAAAGATTTGGCCCAAAATCTGATTTTCTTCATTTTTCCTTTTCCTTTTCAAATTTCGTTTTAATACCTTTTTTCTTTTTAAAACAAAAAATAAAAATAAAATAAAACCTAACTTAATTCCTAACCCAAATTATCCTACTAAATTAAATTGATTAACTCTAATAATTACCACGACTAATTAAACATCAAATTAAAGGAAAACTAACAAAATTCAAAACTAAAAATTAGACAATGCAAAATAAACCATTTTTTTGTTATTTTCCATATTTGTAAAACACTAAATTAACAATTAATATAAAAAAATATAAAATTAAATCCTAAATGCAAATGTAATTTATTTTTATATTTTTTATGATTTAAATAAAAATTAAACATGCACACAAAATGCAAACAAACAGACAAATTCCACAATAATTCTTAAATACCAAATAATTAAAAGGAAAAATCTAGTTTTGGGAATACTATAGGAGTAATTGATGTGAGGCAAAAATCACATTCTTACAACAATGTCCTAACCTACCAGGTGCATCTTCTTCTTGTTATGGGTAGTGCCTCAAATAATGTTTCTTTGTATTTTATCAAATACCTTCGTGGGTTTTTAGGGTAACTTTATAAAGTGGTTTAGGATGTTATTCAAATAATCTTTAGCTAGGATAGTCCTCCTAGTCATGGTTTGGGATGTTATTCAATGAAGCTTTAGCTAGGATAGTCCTCCTAGTCATGTTTAAAAAATTGGTCTTCCATCCAGCTAATTTGGATTGCATGTTGTCAAGGATGAATCGGAAGTCACTAATTACTATAATTTTATTGAAGATTAGGTAGCCCATATATTTGCCAAAGGTGGATGATGCTCTGATGAACTGTTGGCAGCTGGGCCTCCATCTGATCAGATTTGCAATTAGTAGAGAAGAAGACTCTTGACTTGGTAAAATTTATTTTATAGTATGATGCTTCATTGAAAGAGTGCAGGGTATTAATGATGGTGAGAAATTTTTGGATTCAAATTTAGCAAAGAGAGTTAGATCATCAGCGAATAAAATATTGTAAATCTAAGTGTCAGGCCTATTGATGTTGATTGGGCACCATTCCTTGGTATGTACAACATTACCAATTAGCCTAGAGAGTCTCTCCATACAAATGGTGAGATATAGGGGGATAATAGGTCCCCATGTCTTATGCCTCTGGTGGGTTTGAAAGGAATATTTTAGTTTCCATTAGCCAAGATGGATATGGAGGAGGAGCTTATATGGGATATGATGAGCTTGATGAGTTCGGGGGAAAATTGAAAGCATGGAGAGTATCCCTAATGAAAGACCATTCAATTATGTCAAAAGCCTTTTCCATGTCTATATTTAGGATCATGTTAGCCTTTATCCCCCTTATCTTTCTTAAGTGGGTGATTATTCCTGGACAGTAATTGCATTATTAGAGGCTCTCCTGTTTGATAGAAAGCTAGCTTGACTGGGGCCTATGATATGTGGGAGATAGGATATGATTCTGTTCGCCAGGATTTTGGTCACAATTTTATAGACATTGTTGTACAACCCTATAGGTCGGAAGTTTTTTAGCATAGATGCTTGAGTGAACTTTAGGATGAAGTGTATAAGAGTTTCATTCATGCTTGGGTGCATGGTTTTTGTTTCGAATTAATTTTTGCAGAACTGGATGACATTCTTACTCACTATGTCTTAGTATATTTTGTAGAAGAAGGGATGCAGGCCATCAGGGCCTGGTGCTTTGAAGGATTTAAAGGAGAAGATGACACTTTTAGTTTCACTGTCTCAGAGGGGGAGGGTCAAATTGATTCGTTAAGTGCTAGAAGGATATGGTTCTGTATTTTTGAATTTGTGATGGATGGATGAATGTGTGTATGAAGAGGTGTAGAGTGAACTAAAGTAGCAAATGATGAAATTTTGGATATCTTGTGGATCATGCTTCCAGTTACCAGACTCATCTTTGAGAGATAGTATCTTATTTCTTCTTCTCCTATTTAAAGTAGAAGTATGAAAGAATCTGGTGTAGGCATCCCTATTAGTAAGCCAATTAAATCAGGACTTTAGTTTTCAGAAGTCCTCATTTTTTAGGTTTAGTCTAACTCCTCAATTAGATTGTTTTCCAAATCAAAAAGGAACTTATTGAACTACTAGTTAGGAGACTTTTGGATGCCAGCTATCCTGGCCATTAGTCTTTTTTTCTTATAGAATATTTTGCTAAATATGGTTCTATTCCATTGAGAAGCATTATCTTTGAATGATTGTGTTGGAGGTAAAAGGGTAGAGTCTGGTGGAAAGGAATCTAGGATGAGTTTTTGAAAGGCATGGTGGTTATACCACATGGTTTCAAACCTGAATGGCCTGCTATTATTTGGAAAGGTTTCATGCCTTAGATTTATGAGTAGTGGACGGTGGTCAGAATGGGTCCTAAGTAGGTGACTAACTGTAGCCTCAGGGTATTCTAAAATCCAATAGTCATTACAAACCATCTATCAATTCTTTATAGAATTAGATTGGATGTGTTCTTATATCTATTGTTGGTCCAAGGGTATTTACTACCCTACCCTAAGTCCACTAGTTTACACAGATTAAGACAATTTCAGAATAGGTTGCTTCTGTTAGGGTTAATGCAATTCCCACCAAACTTGTCCCTAACTTTCAACGCTTTATTGAAGTCCCATCTCACAAACCAATTGCCATTATTTCTACTATAGATACCAATTAAACAATCCCATATCCATTCCCTATCATCTAGTTATTGCTTGCATAAATAACGGAAAAAAGACAAGGGTATGAGAGAGTAATACCTTGACCATTGCATGTATACCTTAGGGGTAGTGGAAACCTCATCTACATATAGTATATATTCCTTCATATTATCACAATGCCTCATGTACAGTTGTTGGGAATTGAATGTGGAAGGTTGAATTGGAGTTCTTCTAAAAGTTTTTTGTGGTCGACCACCTTTGTTTCTAGCAGCACTAGCATGGCCAACTTGTGAATCTTGATCATGGTTAAGAAATGCCTCTTAAACTTGTCGTTGGTTTTCCCACTAACATTCTATGTGATGTATTTTATTAGGGGGTTGTGATTGATATAGGAGGCCATTGCTTGTGCCTTTCCATCCCCTAGGAAGGCATCTCTAATTTCTTTATTATTGAGGTGTGTAAGCACATTATCATGATCAGTATTCATAGGGGCTTCAACACCCCTAACTTTAATGAGATCCCAGTCCCAATCCACATCTAGTTAGGGTTTTGGGGCATAGAAGGATTAGGATCTCGCTGCACTCCACAGTGAACACTATTTCTCTCACTGCGTCTAGGCATAGTGAACATGGCTATAAAAACATTAAACCACCTTTACCTCTCTATCCATATGCCCTTTTAGGAGATCCAGTGCTCCGATTATCTCTCTTGAGATGTTCCCCAATGATAGGGTCTAGCTCCTCCCTAGTGCTAAAGACAAAACTTCTTGGTGAGCCCATTGATCGATCACTGTAAATTATGGTGTTGCCACCAGATCCACTGTTGCTGGGTTTGGGAATAATAGAATCAAATGAAAGGTTTGTTGCATGAGGTTATTTACTAGTTAGGGCTCGATGTTGGCTTATGTGTTATTGATAATACTCATTGTTGCCATATTTGAGTTCCAAAGGTCAACAAACCACTATTCAACGCCTCCATCATTACCCTCACTAGGTGGACTGGGTTAGTGATGAGAGTGATGGGATGGTTGACCAAGTGAAAATTTTAGGATATTCCCTGGCCCTACAAAGCCGGTTCCAACCAAGATGCCGGTGTGTGGTCCGGTGGCAGTGGAGTGCAGGTTATGAGGAAGGGTTCCTAGTTGGGTTGTTCCATTTTTATGTTTTTTCGTTATTCGTATTTTTGGTATTGTAGGTTATTGAGGGGGATTTAGGATATATATTAGTCCTCTCTATTTTTGAAGTTAAATCATTACTTGGCTACTGGGTTTTGGTAATTGTGTCTAATATCGGGGATTTGGAATTAATTATATATCCGGCTGAATTGATGGAGATTGTCAAATCACCTGAGCTTGGGTAATTTTGCTGGTAATGCACTCAAGTATCCATTGATTATGGTAGGAGTTCCTCTGTAGTGTGGTTTCATAAGGATGGAGTAGATGTGTAGGGTGCATCATTGGTAACACAACTCCCTAAGTGGGTATGAACCCTCATAGTGGGAGAGGTTGTTGGGATTCATTTGTGGATCAGTTGGAAGGCCCCATGTTTTAGACTTTAGGCCTTGACTCTGTTTTCCACTAGGGGCTGCCTGTTGGGGATTTGTACTTGGGTAGGCCTTGTACTACTATTGGTGCTCTTTTCTTTTGGCATTTGATTTGAGCTGCTCCTGCATGGGCTAAGTTTTTGCAGAGGGATGCTTAATTTTTAATTATTTTTTAAGTTAGTAGATCGTTGAGTGTTAATTATACTGAAATTACTCTTTGTGTTATATTTAAAAGTTTTGGTTTCACAGAATTTATTAGAGCTTGCACCGAACAATTTTACTTGTAGTCCTTGTGTTGGAGCAGTATTAGCATTAGCATTTTGTGCCAACCGTGTTTGGCCTTGCACTGGAGGATGGGCCGATTTCCTTTTCCTTGGGAAGGATACCGTTTTTCGTTCTTCTTCTCCATTCTTTTTCTGTGCTTCAGAGCACTCAGGTTTGCCTTGTAAGGGGGTTAGTGGTTTGGGTCTGTGTGTGCATGATTTTAAGGTGTGCCCTATCCTTCCACATCTTGTATACAATAAACTTTCTCCCTCATATATCACAGCTTGTTTATGGGCCCCAATTGTGATGGATGTTTCCACCAGCATTTCGAATGGTACTTGAATGCAGATTCACACATACCTGCCTCTTAATGCGGCATATGTGTACGTGTCTATTTTGAGGAGTTTCCCCCAATCTTTTTTCAATATCTTTTTTTTATTTCTTTATAATAGAACTATAACAATCCGATCGGTTGTTTTGAATTTTAGTGCATCTATAGACAACTTGAGGCCTTGAGTAGCTTCATTTCACATATTATGACTTGTACATGTAATCGAAATTGAATTTTTAGAAGCTTGGAGTTTATGCGGATAGAAAAATCTAAATTCAGAAGATTTAAGTTGGAAGAGGTTATTAAGGTTTGACTTTTGAGTAAATGACCTTGTAATCGGTATTTGAAGGTTCTAATAGGTTCGTATGATGATTTCGTACTTAAGCATATGCTCGGGTTGAGTATCGGGTTGCCGGGGAGCATTTCGGTGCTTATTGTGGAACGTTAGCATTTTGAAAGTTTAAGAATTTTGTATATTTGATTTGAGATGGAATTCGGTGTCATCAATGTCTGTTTGAGATTTCAAGCCTTGGAATAGGTTGTTATCGTGATTAGTGACTTGTGTACAAAGCTTGGCATTATTCCGGAATGTTTTGATAGGGTTCGAAAACGTTCGTCAAAGTTTGGAACTTTGAAAGTTTAAAGAAGGAATTTGATCCTCAATTCGTAATTTGGATAATGTTTGGTGTGATTTGAGGGCCCGAACAAGTTTGCATCATGTTTTAGGAATGGTAGGCATGATTGGACTGGATCCCCAGGGCCTCGGGTGAGTTTCGGGGTGCTTTCTGATCGATTCTCCTTGTTTTGTTATTGCTGTGCTGGTGTCTGGTTTCCTTCTTCGCGAATGTGAAGGGTCTCATTCATTCGTGATGAGGAATATTGGGGACTACAGGGATTTTCCTATCGCGAACGCAATGGAGGAGACGCGAACGCGGAGCACAGGCGAGGGAAGCCTACGCGAACGTGAAGAGGAAGGAGAGCTGGGGCCTGCTAGGCGTTAAGCCTTAGCGAATGCGGCTCGTGGTCTGCGAACGCGAAGGGTAGGGTCCACAAGACTTCGTGAACGTGATCCTTTGGTCGCGAATGCGTATAGGGATTTAAGGTAGTAATCCTTGGCCTTCGCAATCCCGATGGTCTTTCCGTGATTACGAAGAAGGGCAGACCTGGGCAGAATGAATTAAATGCGGGACTTAGCCCATTTCTCTCCCATTTTCATTTGGTTGGGCGAATTTTTGTGGTCTTGGAGAGAAGATTTTCGTCATCTATGTCAAGGAAAGTAATTCCCGCACATTGTGAGTTAAATACATGGTTTATATATGAATTTAAACATAAAAATTAGTAGAAATTTGAGATTTTGAAGAAAAGTCTAGAAATTGGTATTTTTGGATTTTGACCACGAAAGTGGCCTGACCTTGGGAATAAATCATACGTTTGAGTTTGTAATGTTATGGGTAAAGTTTATCTTTGAATATTTCCGAAATCAGGCCACGTGGGTCCGAGGGTTAATTTTATTTACTTTTCGAGCAGAGTAAGGAATTATTTAAATTGATTAATTATGGGTATTAGAGTATATTTTTATTTGTTTGCACCTTGTTTAGATAGTTTTGGATCGACGGCCATGGATTTGAGGCATTAGAGGGGCTTTGGAGCCAATTATGGAACTTTAGAGTGAATTAAGTTTTATGTCTAACTCTGTGTGGGGGAAACTACCCCTAGGTGATGTATTTTATATATGCTACTTGTCGTGGGGGCTACATACGCATGAGGTGACGAGAGTCCATACGTAGCTAGATTCATGTTATATCACGGTAGACTTAGGTTCCCACCATGCTATAACTATACCATTTGATTTGTCCCTTGCCTATAAAATTCCTTTACTTTATGTTATAACTTGAGATTAGACTTGCATTGAGTGGTAGATTTTCTATTGTAGAGATTTTATAAACTTCATGATTAGCCGCGGAATAATTGTGCTCATCTTAAATTTTCATTGAAAGGTTCTCCTTAAAAATTTATAACTCATACGTTTATTTATGAGTGGGGTCAAGGACCCGTTAAAGCTTCTTATTCAAATGGGATCAGGCCGTTCGCCTTGGCAGGATTATGTAACACACTCTTATAGGAGCGAGTCGTTCGCCTCGACAGTATAATAATGCAGCTATGATTCATGTCGTTCGATCCTCGGTAGTGCACACATATTATGATACGATCGGTCTGTACGCGTTGACATTTTTATAAAATACTCCTATAGAATCGTGCATAAAATTTGTCAAGAAGCCAGTGTATCTGAGAATTTTCTTGATTTGAATCATGACAATCTATCTGGTGAGGTTCATTATATATATATATATATATATATATATATATATATATACGCACTCTTGTTGAGGAGGTAACTGCTAATCGAGAGTTTCAGTTTATTGTTGAGAGGAGGATTGTACCACGTATTTATACTTATTCATTTTGTTTATTTACTCTGCCCCATATTCGCTTACTTCTTAGTGTATCTATCTTATTGGACCACTGGTAAGTGTCGATGTCGACCCCTCATCACTACTGCTCTAGGGTTAGGCTAGATATTTACTAGGTACGCATTAATTTATTGTGTATATACTGTACTTGTTGTACTTATTGTGTGTGTATATATATATATATATATATTTGGTGGTCCTCTAGGTGTAGAGGCATGGCTATTGCAGGGACTTTACAGTGAGTTGCACTTCCTTGTTACGATCCAAAGCATATTAGAGTCTTCATCAGAGTAATTTAAAATTCTCGTCTAGCTTGTATTCCAGACGGATATTTTATTATTATTGTATTCTTAAATAGATATTTATGCACTTACAACACCGGATTCTGAGGGTTCCTACTGGATGTTTAGTGTGAAATTCATGTAATTATTATCATTTCACCTTGTAAATTCTATTGCACAATATTTAATTAATCAATATTATGAATTCAAAAGTAATAAAATGAGTAATTAAGTTGATTAATTACCGTTTTCTTGCCTGACGGCAGTATTAGGCACCATCACAACGTATAGTAAATTTTGGATCGTGGCAAGAACTTTGTAGGCAACTGTGGTAAACGAACCCATATAGCAGTAAAGGATAATGTTGCCTCTTGTGGGATGAATTTTGGTTTCAATTTTCTGACTGAGAGAAATTTTCTGGATAAGAACTAGGGCCCTTGGTGTAGTGCTTTAATAAAATTTTCCTCTTTTCCGAACTTGTCTATATTGAGGTTTCATCCTAGGTCAATCCAAATTAACTGTTTAGAAGGGTTTCAAAGGTTAATTGGTTTTGAGCGGAGGAGGTGATGAGGCATCCTATGACCATAAACTATTATGATAATGGAATAGCGTCAAGGATGATATAGGTGGGTCTTGTCATCCTTAAAGAGGGTGATTGGACCCAGATTCTCTTAATCATTTTCCTCTCCCTTGTTTGTGAAGGGTTCATTTTCGTAATATTGTGATTGAGTTTTATCTTTTTTATCTAGCAGTATTTCCTTGTAAGAACGAGATAAGTTATTATCTTCCTCCACGGGGTTATTGTCTAGTGGTTCCGGCGGGATATTTGACGATTTGATTGTTGTGTCTATTTTGAGTTTAGAGAGAGGTAAGAGTTTCCCTCAATAATATTGAGTGAATTTTCCAGGATTTAAGCATTGTATACTCCATCATTATTTAATAAATTCCAAGAAATTTTAATTTATATATATTTTTCACTCAAAATGATTGACCGCTCCTCAAATATAACAAAAATAGTAGTCACATCCATGCAAGAAAAATAATTACATGTCACACCTATTAAGATGATTTTTTTACATATAGCATTTTGAACATAGGTAAGAGTAATAAAACACATGGTAATCACATGAATCACATAATTACGTCAAGTTCACACCTTTTTACTTGAAAATATTATCGAATATTACAAAGAAGTATAGGATAATTTTGAATTTCATTTCACGTTGTTTGGGTTAAAACAATTTTTATACTTTTGGATATATCTCCATTTTTTAAATATGTACAATCGAGAATAATCAAGAATTACGTAGACATGAGATTAGATACATTTAGAACAATTATATTACTTTAATGCTCTAAAATTAACATACGTATCCCTCAACAAATCAGTACCTTAAATAATACAAACATTTATTTATTTTATAAAAAATAAATATTTATCATCTAGAATAATGTAAATATATAAAGATAGATAGTTTGGAAAAAAACTTAAATTCATAAATTCAATATCTTCAAAAGATACACAAAGATAAAATCAATATTTTATATGATGCAAATATTCTATTTTTTTGGAAAGCTCAAGTCGATTTTCACGTTCTATATGAACATTGTAATGTATTTCCGCTTCCGTCAAAGAGCCGATCCAATCATTGTGTTTCACTTATTTTAAATGATTTTTAACCTATCGTCACGCATAATACATTGATAATAATATTAAAATGTTTTTCTTTTTATTTGAATATAAATTGATGTAAATCTTGAATGAGAGACAATTCATGGCACATGAAACATCTAATGAAAATGAACCAATATCAAAGGAAAAATTTGTTAAACTTCAAATATAGGTGACTTGGAATCACTTGTTCAAGGATACCTAATCTAACGTCCATCAATTATTTTAAGAAATTTATAAAGGAATCAATAACTCATATTGAAGTAAAAATAAATAAATTAAAGAACACAATCTCATCTTATCATTAGAACCATTTTATTATCATTTAAAAAAAATCATATAAACTTGCCCCTATAATTTTTTTATATTTTTAAAATTAAATTTTATATTAAAAAAATATCATTTACTTATTATTTTTATTCAATATTTTAAAATGAACTCAATTTATGTGAATTGTGTAGTAACTCCCTAATATTTAGGAACACAAAATATATCATAGATAATACTAAATTAATTTAATTTTAGCTTTATAGGGACTAATACAAATTATTACTTTAAAGGGTAGTAAGAATTTTTCACTTTTTTTAAAATGTTATAAATATTTTTAGAGCGTATTACTAATTTTTTGTTTTACTACGTGCCTTTCTTTTAGTACATGCCTTGTTATAAAGAATTATAATTACGAACAACAATTCTTTTAGAGGACATATGTGGAGTTTAAATCAAAATAAAATTCATTATTCGGTAATTTACAATTAGATCCTTAAATTATAAAAATATTTAGGGACATAAAAATAGATCAATATTTCAAAAATATTTTAGTCGTTCAATATTTAGCATAAATTACTCGTGCTTTAATTATAATATAGATGGGGCCAATTTTTCTTCTTTATTTTCCTTTTCATTTGAACTATTTTCGTGCTTGATAAATTATATTTTATTAAATTATTTCATAACTATGACTGTTTCATGCGATAATTTCCTAATATTTATTTATTTAGGATGTTGAAATCAACTAAAATTTTATTTATTAAATATTTATTTATTTGAATCATGTCGGGAGTCTTAATATTTCAGATTTTAAAATCAATTAAGATTTATTTATTATCTATAAATTATTTACTTAGAAAAGATTGCCTTTATTTTGATATATATTGCTATTTTTAAATAATTTGTTCTTCTTGTATATAATATATTTATTGATGACACTACATACATGTGCAATGCACGTACACTAAAGCTAGTATGTTAAATACTAAGTTAATCTATTTCAAAATCGTTAGTACTTTTTCCATCCCACTTTAAATGTCTTAAAATTAACTTGATGATTAATTAACTAATCCGGAGAGCTATTGTTGCCTATATCTTTTAAGTTTTTGAGAAAGGAAAGTAGGTAATTATTCAACTAGGAGAAAATGACTACAGAACTTGTCCCTAAGGAGAAGGCTAATTGGGTTGAGGCATGAGTAATAATTTGGAAATTTCGGCTTCGAAATTTTGGTATAAATTTCAGTGTTGCCTAATCTTTGATAAACAAGATACCTTGTACTTGTACTTACGTTGGTGGATGAAAATACAAACAATTATGAAAATTTGATGGTCAAAATTGAGGAATATCACCATCAAAGTATCTAAGTACAATTAATGGAGTGAGAAATAATTATTTACATTTTTCATGACTCATTAGCTAAATATGAATGAGAGATTTGTTTAGCTTGAAAAGAGAAAATATTGAAAAGTATGGAGAATTTGTGTCGCCCACTAGGCATCATGTCAATTAGCACCAAGTATTCACATAATAATAGTGCAGGCTAGCCACTTTTCAGCCTTATAATTAACGGAAAAAAAAAAGATCAATGTCACAAAGTATTAAATTTTAGAGGTAGAACTCCGTAACAATATTCTAGAGTTTACTTATGAAATTGAAACTTCATAACAATAGTTAATATTCTAATTATCTATATATAATAAAAGGAGAAGCAAAAGCATATTATTAAGATAAATGGCATAATCACAAAAAGCCAAGTGTCTTGGTTAAGACAAAATAAAATATCTTTTTAACTAAAAAACTTTTTTAAATTTTGAATTAGTTAGTTACACTTTTTGAATTAATAAATATAAAATATATTAGAATTAGCAATATTAAAAAATGAAAATAAAAAAAAATAACTACCCATTCAAATTGGGGAGTAGTTTATAGTTGGTGTGTCAAAGTTATTTTAAAATAAAAAAATGAAAAATAATAAAAAATTAAATTAGCTACAATAAAAAAACAAAAATATTAAATAAAAAAACCTGCCTATTCAAGTTGGGGAATTCCAATTTCGAGTTTTAAAATTATTTTAAAATAAAAAATATAATTTATATATAATAAAAGGAGAGGTAAAAGCATATTATTAAGACAAGTGGCATAATCACAAAAACAAATGTCATGGTTAAGACAAAATAAAATATCTGTTTAACTAAAAACTTTTTAAAATTTTAAATTAATTAGTTACACTTTTTGAATTAATAAATATAAATATATTAGAATTAGCAATATTAAAAAATGAAAATATAAAAAAAAAATAACTACCCATTCAAATTGGGGAGTAATTTATAGTTGGTGTGTCAAAGTTATTTTAAAATAAAAAAAAATGAAAAATAATAAAAAATTAAATTAGCTACAATAAAAAAACAAAAAAAATTATTTAAAAAAATCTGCCTATTCAAGTTGGGGAATTTCAATTTCGAATTTTAAAATTATTTTAAAATAAAAAACTAAAATAAAGAAATAAAAAATTGCCAATTCAAATTGGGGTATGATTTCAATTTTGAGTTTTAAAATTATTTTAAAATAAAAAATAAAAAGCGATTTCTTTCTAATATAGTAGTCTCTCTCTCTCACTCTCTCTCTCTCTCTCTCTCACATATATATATATTTTATAATTAGCTATAATATAAAATAAATAAAAAACTATCCATTCAAATTAGAGAATAGTTTCAAGTTGGAGTTTTACAAATATTTTACAATAAAATAAAACAAAAAAATGGCTATAATAAAAAATATCCATTCTAATTGGGGAGTAGTTTCAAGTTAGAGTTTTAAAATTATTTTAAAATAAAAAAATAAAGAAACTTTCAATTCAAATGAAAAAATACAAAAATATAAAAAT
>MU746951.1:175487-190596 GCA_026770625.1 Nicotiana glauca
ACGTGTACATGTCATGGTATACATGATAGCTCCCACTGCACTAGCGTATGGGATCCTACTCATGCGTTCACTCTCTTCAGGTGTTTTAGGACAATCCTCCCTACTGAGAGTAATTCCAGTGCCTATCGGTAGATAGCCTCTTTTGGAATTATCCATATTATACCTCTTTAAGATGGTATCAATGTACAAAGACTGGGAAAGTCCAAGCAACTTCCTAGATCTATCTCTATAGATCTTTATTCCTGATATATAAGTTGCTTCTCCCAAGTCTTTCATGGAGAACTGTTCAGATAGCCAAATCTTAGTACTTTGCAATGCCGGTATGTCATTCCCTATGAGAAATATATCATCAACATACAATACTAAGAATATAATTGTGCTCCCACTAACCTTTTTGTACACACAAGGTTCTTCTTGGCATCTAACAAAATTGAACTTTTCAATTGTCTTGTTAAAGCGAATATTCCAACTTCAAGAAGCTTGATTTAGTCCATAAATGGATCTTTGTAGCTTGCAAATTTTATTATGATCAGACGAAAATGTGAAACCTTCAGGTTGTGCTATGTACACATCCTCTTCTAGTTCACCATTAAGGAAAGCTATTTTCACATCCATTTGCCATATTTCATAATCATAGTATGTTGCTATAGCAAGCAAAATCCGAATTGTTTTAAGCATTGCCACGGGAGAGAAAGTTTCATCATAGTCGACTCCTTCTTTCTGTCGATATCCCTTGGCAACAAGACGGGCTTTGTAGGTCTCCACCTTACGTCTGCTCCAACTTTTTTCTTAAAAATCCATTTACAATCTATAGGTTTTATATCCTTTGAAGGTTCAACTAAAGTCCATAATTTATTTTCCTTCATGGATTCCATTTCGGATTCCATGGCCTTTTGCCATTTCTCATAATCATAACTTTGTATAGCCTCTTCATAGGTCTTAGGGTCATCATCATTATAATGAACCTCATTTGATACATCATCTTGTACCAATAAATTTAATCTAGTTGGTACATGACGCTCTCATGTAGACCTTCTAAGAGGTAATTGTACAACCTGTTCACCTTGTGTTGCATTTGGTTGTTGTTCAATTTGGTTTGGAACTGGTTCATTAACCTTTTCTTGAACTTCATTTAGTTCTTGAACTTCACCCGTTGAAGATGGCAACTTCAAAACATCCAATAAAGGTTCTTCAACTTGGGTCTCATAATCTTTATATTGTGTTGATTCATTAGTTTCTTGAACTTCATTAAGTTCTATTTCTCCATCATAATTTCCTTATAAAAGAAATTTCCTTTCCAAAAAAGTTTGCTCCTCTGGCCACAAACACTTTATGGTCAGAAGGGTGATAGAAATAATATCCCATTGTTTCTTTGGGATATCCAATGAACCTACATTTATCAGATCTTGAGTCAAGTTTATCAGACTGCATTCTCTTAACATAAGCTGGACAACCCCAAACTTTAATATGTTTAAGGTTAGGCTTACATCCTTTCCTTGTCTCATATGGTGTTGTAGATACTGACTTAGTGGGAACTTTATTAAGTAAGTATGTTGCTGCTTCCAATGCATATCCCCATAAATTTATTGGGATATCAGTGAACCCCATCATAGATCTCACCATATCTAATAAGGTTCAATTTCTCCTTTCAGACACACCATTATGTTGTGGTGTTCCTGGAGGTGTCCACTGTGAGAGAATCCCATTATCTTTGAGATATCTCGTAAAATCTTCACTAAGATATTCTCCACCTCTATCAGACCTTAGTATTTTGATACTTTTACGAGTCTACTTCTCAACTTCACTACGGAACCTTTTGAACATTTCAAAAGATTCAGACTTGTGTTTCATAAGATACACAAATCCATATCTTGACTGTGACGACCCGACCCTTCATCACGTGATTTACAGCCCCGTTTCCCCCTTATTGTGTTGATTCATGTTTCAATATCAGTATTAGATTTGATCGGGTGTAATTGAATTGGTTTTGGTTGAAAATGAGGCACATAGCCTCTTAGAAGGAAGCTTGTTTTAGAAAAGTCAACCGGAAGTTGACAATGTGGTTAGAGGGTTTGAATGTGAATTCTGATGGTTCGATTAGCTCCAAGTGATGATTTAAGGCTTGGGAGCGCAATCGGAAGTAATTTTGGAGGTCTTGGTGAAGAAGTTAGACTATTTTGGCGAAATTAGTATTTTGGCAATTTTCGGTTGATAGGTGAAATTTTGATCCGGGAGTCGGGACGGACTTTCGAGAGTTTTAGTAGCTTTGTTAGGTAATGTTGGAGTTGTGCGCAAAATTTCATGTCATTCGGAGGTGATTTGGTTGGGTTTTTGATCAAATGCGTATTTTGGAAGTTTTCGAAGAACTTAGGCATGAATTCGATGTAATTTGATGGTTTTGGTGTTGTTTGAGATATTTTGATGATTGGAACAAGTTTCAATAATGTTTTAAGATATTTTTGAGCTTTTGGTTGAGGTCCCGGGGACCTCGGAGTGATTTCGGATGGCTAACGGGGACTTTTGAAGTTGGAAAATTTCGTAATAGACGAAAGTTGTAAATGAGTGCGCACAAGACCATACTTTGGACGACCATATCTTCAGTAATATAAGGATTTCTGTGATGAACAACCTATAAAATTAAATCTCTTTGAATCTAGTTTTCCACGCAACAAATCGTTTGTCATTCGGACATTCCTACGCAAAGTTATGACCAAATTACTAAAGCAGCGCAGAAAATTTCACTATCGCGGCGCCCCTGCTGCGCCCGGCGCGCCGCGCCGGTGTAAATTCCAGTATGGTCCGAAATTTCACTTCTAGAACACATATTGCACTGACGCCCCATGCCCCGCGGCGCGATAGTACAAAAATATCGGGTTTTTAAGTGTAAAACAACCTCATTTCGCAAGAAAAACATTTGGGCTTCGGACTTAGGCGATTTTTGGGCGATTTTGAAGAAGGTTTCGAGAGTTTTCTTCAGGTAAGGATTCTTGGCCTTATATTATGTTATTATGGTGTAAAAACATGGATTAACACTGAAAATCCAAGGAAATTAAGGTTAAAAATGCAGGTTAGGGCTTGAAATTTGAAAGAGTTTAAATTGGTGATTTGATGGGCCAAATGGACTCCGATTCTTGTAAACTTGATGAGTATGGACTCGTGGAGAGATAAGGATCGTATTGATGTTAAAATTTCTGGATTTCTAGACGTGGGCCCGGGGCTCAGGTTTTGCCAACTTCATGTTTTTGGGTGTTTTTCGAGTTCTTTCGATTGGGTTATGTTCCATTAGCCTATTTTAATGTATTCCTTGTGGTTTTGATCAGATTCGGCACCCGAGGTTTCAAAAGGGAAAGGCTTAGCGGACTAGTATCGTGGCCGGTTCGAGGTGAGTAATAGACGTGGATGATGACCTGAGGGTTTGAAACCCCGTTATCTCATACTGTGATGCTATATTGAGGCGAGACACGTGTTCTACGATAAGCGCGGGGTCGATTGTGAATGGGGACTATGGCTTAGTCTGCCCGAGTAATGTTGTACTGTGTTGTTGGCTATAAATTAGCTGGTAAACCTCCTACTTGGATGGTTATGGATATATTTAGGCTGCGTGCCGGTTATTTGGATCCCGTAGGGATTATTATCAATGTTCCATGATATATAGCATGTTTTCATGATATCAGTCCTAAGCTAAACATTGTTTTGAAATGGCTAGTAAAATTCTAAGGTTTTGAACACCTAATTTATAGTTACTGATAATCGGAAGTAAAAATGGTATGTTTGACTGTGCTTGTGTGGCTTGCATGCATATAGCTGGACTGATTGTGGATCGGGCTGCACGCCGCAGCGTATGTTACTATGATATTGCGCTTGGGCTGTAGGAGCCCCTCCGGAGTCTGAAACCCCACAGTGAGCGCGGGTACCCAAATGGATCGGGCTGCGCGTCGCAGCGGTCATGTGCATTTGTATTGCATTCATGCATTGATACTTATCTGCTCTATCTGTTAATACTTATTGATGTTACACTGTTAAATGTGTAGAGGTACTGTTGTAGCTTTACTTTGTCGTATATCGGGATTTCTTACTTTCAATGTTATTATACATGTCTATTATCGCTAAGTTGGAAGTACTCACTTTACTCCCTGTGTGCAGATCCAGGTACTTCAAGAGCTAGCTGAGCTTACTGCTGTTCTTCAGAGTTTTCATACGGAGTTGTCGAAGTAGCTTCCTGACGTCCGCAGGACCCGACTCCTCCCCTATTTCTTGTTATTTGACTTTTTTGCGTATTTCAGACTATGTTGTATTACAGTATTATTATGTTATTCTGGTAGAGGCTCTAGACTTATTACCCCTAGGTCTTTGGGAGGTTGCTCAGTATTGTTGATATTCAGGTTGTTTTCTATCTATCAGTTATACTTTTGGTTTCTTCGTTGTTAATATTTTTCAAACAAATGGTTTTGAGCTTTATGCTCGGGTTGAGAGTGAAATTGGTCGGGCTTGCCTAATAGTTGTGTTGGGCGCAATCACGACCGGGTTTGGGGTCGTGACAAGCTGGTATCAGAGCCTAGGTTACTAGGCCTCATGAGTCGTGAGCCGGTTAGTAGAGTCTCGTGGATCGGTACAGAGACGTCTGTATTTATCCTCGAGAGGCTGCAGAACCTTTAGGAAACACTTCATATTCTTGAACTCTTGTCGTGCGGCTTTGTTGTTTCGAGAACTAAACTTCTGTATTCTATTCTCTCGCAGATGGAGAGAACTAGTGCTACTGGACGTGGAGGACGACCACCATTGCCACCTGCTAGAGGCCGTGGACACGGCCGTAGTCGTGGTCGAGGTTGAGCAGCAGGGGCAGTACCAGTTGACCCACTAGTTCCCCCTATTCAGGATCAGCCTCCAGCTGTTGATGCTCCAGCAGCACCCGCTCAGACACCGGCAGTGCCTATTGTGATTCCTGGTCTTCAGGAGGCATTAGCTTAGATCTTATCTGTCTGCACTGGTCTGGCTCAGGCAGTTTCAGCTTCTACTGTCGCAGCTACTTCTCAGACTGGGGGTGGTCATCAGACCCCCGCAGTTTGCACACCAGAGCAGGTTGTGCAGGGACTACAGACACCAGAGGCAGCCCAGCTCAGCCAGTTGCACCGGTTGCTCCAGTCGCGCCAGTCGCGCCAGTCGCGCCAATCGCACCAGGGTATGTTGTTCCAGTGATGCCAGACGACGAGCAGCGTCGGCTAGAGAGGTTTGGTAGACTTCAGCCTCTGACATTCAGCGGTACTGAGGGTGAGGATGACCAGGGATTTCTGGACAAGTGTCAGAGGATGCTTCGCACTGCAGGGATCTTAGAGTCAAGTGGGGTGTCTTTTACCACCTTCCAGTTCTCAAGACCAGCATTTACATGGTGGGAAGAGTTTGAGAGGCGTAGGCCTGCAGGAGCAGCACCCCTTACTTGGCAGCAATTCTCTACTCTCTTTTTGGAGAAGTATGCACCATAGTCCTGCAGAGAGGAGCTGCACCGAAAGTTTGAGTGGTTGGTCCAGGGTGATATGACAGTGACCCAGTATGAGTTGAGGTTTACTCAGTTGGCCAGACATGCTACGTGGATGATCCCGACAGATCGGGAGAGGATCAGGAGGTTCATAGATGGCCTCAACTATTCGATTCGTATTTTGATAACTAGGGAGAGGGTGGTAGCAGCTTCATTTGAGGAGGTAGTGGATATGGCTCGCCAGATTGAGATAGATCGTCACCGAGAGCGAGAGGAGAGGGAGGCCAAGAGGCCTCGAGGTTCAGGTAGCTACAGTGGTGCTCCATCTAGGGGCCAGTTTCAGCAGAGCAGAGGTCGATCTTTCAGGCCTCCTCAGACAGGTCGCCCAGAGTACAGTGGGACTTCTTCCGGCCGTGGCCGTCAGGGTTATCAGCAGGGCCAGTCTTCACTCAGTGCCCTTCCAGCTCAGAGTTCTACTCCTGCTTCTTCAGCCCAGGGCTCATCTGCGGCGAGGGGTTCCCTTCAGTCCCCTTCTCCAGCTCCGGGTAGTTTTTATGAGTGTGGCGAGTTTGGCCACATGAGGAGACAGTGTCCTCGGCTTCGTAGTGGTCGGTCTCAGCAGAGGGATCAGCCCTCCTCTTCTACTCCATCTACTTCAACACCATCCCAGTCAGGTAGGGGTGGGGGTCAGTCAGCTAGAGGTCGCTCCAGGAGTGTTGATCGATCGAGCGGTGGTCAGGCTCGGTTCTATGCATTTTCGGATAGGAGAGACGCTGTTGCATCAGACGCAGTGATCACAGGTATTATCTCAGTTTGCCACAAGGATGCTTCTATTTTGTTTTATCCTGGGTCTACATACTCCTATGTGTCTTCATATTTTGCCCATTATTTGGGTACGACCCATGGTTGTCTTGCTTTGCCAGTGCATGTATCTACCCCAGTGGGTGATACTATTATTGTGGATCATGTATATCAATCCTGTCCTGTCACTATTGAGGGTCTGGAGACCCGAGTTGATTTGTTGTTGTTGGGTATGGTAGACTTCGATGTGATTCTGGGTATGGATTGGCTATCTCCGTACTATGCTATTCTGGACTGTCATGCTAAGACAGTTACGTTGGCCATTCCGGGTATCCCGAGGATTGAGTGGCGAGGTTCGACTGAGTATGTCCCTAGCTGGGTGATTTCTTTCTTAAAGGCCCAGCGGATGGTTGGGAAGGGATGTTTATCTTATTTAGCATTTGTGAGAGATGTTGGAGCTGAGACTCCTAGTATTGATTCTGTTCCCGTTGTGAGTGACTTTCCAAATATGTTTCCAGCAGACCTGCCGAGCATGCCGTCGGACAGGGATATTGACTTTGGTATTGATTTGGTGACGGGCACTCAGCCCATCTCTATTCCTCCTTATTGTATGGCACCAGCTGAGTTAAAGGGATTGAAGGAGCAGCTTCAGGAACTCCTAGATAAGGGATTCATTTGCCCGAGTGTGTCACCATGGGGTGCATCGGTGTTGTTTGTCAAGCAGAAAGATGGCTCAATGAGGATGTGCATTGATTATAGGCAGTTGAACAAGGTAACGGTGAAGAACAAGTATCCTCTACCGTGCATTGATGATTTGTTTGATCAGCTCCAGGGAGCGAGGGTGTTCTTGAAGATTGATCTTCATTCAGGCTATCACCAGTTGAAGATTAGAGATTCTGATATTATGAATACTTTCAGGACGAGATATGGGCATCATGAGTTTCTAGTTATGTCTTTTGGGCTGACTAATGCCTCAGCCGCGTTCATGCACTTGATGAACAGTGTGTTCCGGCCGTATCTAGATTCCTTTATGATTGTGTTTATTGATGACATCCTAGTATACTCGCGTAGCCAGGAGGAGCATGCTCAGCATTTGAGAGTAGTATTGCAGAGATTGAGGGAGGAGAAGCTTTATGCAAAGTTCTCCAAGTGTGAGTTTTGGCTTGGGTCTGTAGCTTTTCTGGGACACGTGGTGTCTAGTGATGGTATTCAGGTTGACCCAAAGAAGATAGAGGCGGTGCAGAGTTGGCCTAGACCGTCTTCAGCTATGGAGATCTGGAGTTTTCTTGGTTTGGTAGGATATTATCGCCGGTTTGTTCAGGGATTTTCATCTCTCGCTTCGTCCTTGACCAAGTTGACGCAGAAGGGTGCACCGTTCATATGGTCGGATGAGTGCGAGGAGAGTTTTCAGAAGCTCAAGACAGCTTTGACCACAGCTCCAGTGTTAGTCTTGCCATCAGCTTTAGGTTCTTATACCGTTTATTGTGATGCATCGAGAGTTGGGATATGTTGTGTGTTGATGCAGGAGGGTAGAGTTATTGCTTATGCTTCTCGTCAGTTGAAGCCTCATGAGAAGAACTACCCTGTTCATGATTTAGAGTTGGCTGCCATAGTTCATGCCTTGAAGATTTGGAGGCACTATTTGTATGGCATATCCTATGAGGTGTATACTGATCATTGCAGTCTCCAGCACTTGTTCAAACAGAAGGATCTAAATTTGAGGCAGCGGAAGTGGCTTGAGTTGCTCAAGGATTATGACATCACCATTTTATATCATCCGGGGAAGGCCAATGTAGTGGCCGATGCTTTGAGCCAAAAGGAGGTTAGTATGGTCAGCCTGGCGTATATTCCAGTTGGGGAGAGACCCTTTGCAGTTGATGTTTAGGCTTTGGCCAATCGGATTTGCGTGCCCAATGTGGATGGGCTTCGGGAGTTGATACTAGGGGAGGCCTATAGCTCACGGTATTCCATCCATCCAGGTGCCACGAAGATGTATCTGGATTTGAGACAACATTACTGGTGGAGAAGGATGAAGAAGGATATTGTGAGTCATGTAGCTCGGTGCCTCAACTGTCAGCAGGTCAAGTATGAGCATCAGAGGCCCAGTGGTATGCTTCAGCGTATATATATTCCCAAGTGGAAATGGGAGAGGATTACTATGAACTTTGTTAGTGGTCTCCCTCGGAAAGCGAGAAAGTTTGATTCAGTTTGGGTGATTGTGGATAGGCTGACCAAGTCCGTGCACTTCATTCCTGTATGTACGACCTATTCCTCGGAGCGGTTAGCAGAGATTTTCATCCATGAGATTGTGCGATTGCATGGGGTCCCAGTTTGTATTATATCAGATAGAGGTACTCAGTTTACTTCTCAGTTCTTGAGGACTTTCCAGCGAGAGTTGGGTTCACAGGTAGAGTTGAGCACTGCATTTCATCCTCAGAAGGACGGGCAGTCCGAGCGTACCATTCAGATATTGGAGGACATGTTGCATGCATGTGTTATTAACTTTGGAGATTCTTGGGCTGATTACTTGCCTCTCACAGAGTTTGCGTATAACAACAGTTACCAATCCAGCATTCAGATGGCGCAATATGAGGCTTTATATGGGAGACGGTGTAGATCTCCAGTTGGTTGGTTTGAGCCCGGCGAGGCTAGGTTGTTGGGGACAGAGTTGGTCCAGGATGCTTTGGACAAGGTGAAGGTGATTTAGGAGAGACTTCGCACAGCCCAGTCACGTCAGAAGAGTTATGCGGACCGGAAGGTCCGAGATTTATCTTATTCAGTGGGTGAGAAGGTCTTGCTGAAGGTTTCACCTATGAAAGGCGTCATGAGATGTGGAAAGAAAGGAAAGCTGAGTCCGAGATTCATTAGCCCTTTTGAGATACTCAGGAGGATTGGAGAAGTGGCTTATATGCTTGCTTTTCCACCCAGTCTATCGGGAGTTAATCCGGTATTTCACATGTCTATGCTCGGGAAGTATGTTGGGGACCCATCTCATGTGTTGGACTTCAGTACAGTTCAGTTGGATGATGACTTGACTTATGATGTGGAGCCTGTAGCTATTTTGGGTCGACAGGTGCGGAGATTGAGGTTTAAGGATATAGCATCAGTGAAGGTGCAGTGGAGAGATCGGCCCGTGGAGGAGGCCACTTGGGAGACCGAGCGGGAGATGCGGAGCAGATATCCTCACGTGTTCGAGACTCCAGGTATGTTTCTTGACCCGCTCGAGGACGAGCGTTTGTTTTAGTTAGGGAGGATGTGACGACCCGGCCCGTCGTCACGTGAGTTTCTGCCCTGTTTCCCCTTATTTTCTTGATTCATGTTTCAATATCAGTATTATATTCGATCGGGTGTAATTGAATTGGTTTTGGTTGAAAATGAGGCACATAACCTCTTAGAAGGAAGCTTGTTTTAGAAAAGTCAACTGGAAGTTGACTATGTGGTTAGAGGGCTCGGATGTGAATTCCAGTGGTTCGGTTAGCTCCAGGTGATGAATTAAGGCTTGGTAACACAATTGGAAATAATTTTGGAGGTCCGGTGAAGAAGTTAGACTATTTTGGCGAAATTAGTATTTTGGCGATTTCCGGTTGATAGGTGAAATTTTGATCCGGGAGTCGGAACGGAGTTCTGAGAGTTTCAATAGCTTCGTTAGGTAATTTTGGACTTGTGTGCAAAATTTCATGTCATTCGGAGGTGATTTGGTCGGGTTTTTTATCAAATGCGTATTTTGGAAGTTTTGGAAGAACTTAGGTATGAATTCGATGTAATTTGATGGTTTTGGTATTGTTTGAGATGTTTTGATGATTGGAACAAGTTTCAATAATGTTTTAAGATATTTTTGAGCTTTTGGTTGAGGTCCCGAGGACCTCGGGGTGATTTCGGATGGCTAACGGAGACTTTTGAAGTTGGAAAATTTCGTAATAGACGAAAGTTGTAAATGAGGGTGCTCAAGACCTCACTTTGGACGACCATATCTTCAGTTATATAAGAAGTTTTGTGATTAAAAGCCTATCAAATTAAAGACCTTTAAGTCTAGTTTCCCACGCAACAAACCGTTCGTCATTCGGACATTCCTACGCAAAGTTATGACCAAATTATTAAAGCAGCGCAGAAAATTTCACTACCGCGGCGCCCCCTGCGTCGCCCGGCGCGCCGCGCCTGTGTAAATTCCAGTATGGTCCGAAATTTCACTACTAGAAACATATTGCACTGATGCCTCGCACCCCACGCGGCGCGGTAGTACAAAAAAATTGGGTTTTTAAGTGTAAAACAACCTCATTTTGCAAGAAAAACATTTGGGGCTTCGGACTTAGGCGATTTTTGGGCGATTTTGAAGAAGGTTTCGAGAGTTTTCTTCAGGTAAGGATTCTTGGCCTTAGATTATGTTATTATGGTGTAAAAACATGGATTAACAATGAAAATCCAAAGAAATTAAGGTTAAAAATGGAGGTTAGGGCTTGAAATTTGAAAGAGTTTAAATTGGTGATTTGAGAGGTCAAATGGACTCCGATTCTTGTAAATTTGATATGTATGGACTCGTGGCGAGATAAGGATCGTATTGATGTAAAAATTTCTGGATTTTGAGATGTGGGCCCGGGGCTCGGGTTTTGCCAACTTCATGTTTTTGGGTATTTTTTGAGTTCTTTCAATTGAGTTATGTTCCATTAGCCTATTTTAATGTATTCCTTGTGGTTTTGATCAGATTCGGCACCCGAGGATGTTGATTCAAGAGGAAAAGGCTTAGCGGACTAGTCTCGTGACCGGTTCGAGGTGAGTAATACATGTGGATGATGACCTGAGGGTTTGAAACCCCGGTATATCACACTGTGATGCTATATTGAGGCGAGACACGTGCTCTATGATGAGCGCGGGGTCGATTGTGAATGGGGACTATGGCTTAGTCCGCCCGAGTAATGTTGTACTGTGTTGTTGGCTATAAATTAGCTGATAAACCTCCTACTTGGATGGTTATAGATATATTTTGGGCTGCGTGCCGGTTATTTGGATCCCGTAGGGATTATTATCACTGTTCCATGATATGTAGCATGTTTTCATGATATCAGCCCAGAGCTAAACATTATTTTGAAATGGCTAGTAAAATTCTAAGGTTTTGAACGCCTAATTTATAATTACTGATAATCGGAAGTAAAAATGGTAAGTTTGACTGTGTCTGTGTGGCTTGCATGCATATAGCTGGACTGATAGTGGATCGCGCTGCACGCCACAACGTATGTTACTATGATATTGCGCTTGCGCTGTAGGAGCCCCTCCGGAGTCTGAACCCCCACAGTGAGTGTGGGTACCCAAATGGATCGGGCTGTACGCCGCAGCGGTCATGTGTATTTGCATTGCATTAATGCGTTGATACTTATCTGCTCTATCTGTTAATACTCATTGATGTTACACTGTTAAATGTGTAGAGGTACTATTGTAGCTTTACTTTGTCGTATATTGGGATTTCTTACTTTCAATGTTATTATACATGTCTATTACCGCTGAGTTGGAAGTACTCACTTTACTCCCTGCACCATATGTGCAGATCCAGGTACTTCGAGAGCTAGCTGAGCTTACTGCTGTTCTTCAGAGTTTTCATATGGAGTTGTCGAGGTAGCTGCCTGATGTCCGCAGGACCCGACTCCTCCCTATTTCCTATTATTTGAATTTTCTGCGTACTTCAGACTATATTGTATTACAGTATTATTATGCTATTCTGGTAGAGGCTCTAGACTCATGACCCCTAGGTCTTTGGGAGGTTGCTCAGTATTGTTGATATTCGGGTTGTTTTCTATCTATCAGTTATACTTTTGGTTTCTTCGCTGTTAATTTTTTTCAAACAAATGGTTTTGAGCTTTATGCTCGGGTTGAGAGTGAAATTGGTCGGGCTTGCCTAACAGTTGTGTTGGGCGCCATCACGACCGGGTTTGGGGTCATGACATTGACATATCATCAGTGAAGGTGATGAAGTAAGAATATCCACCTCTAGCTTGAATTTTCATGGGCCCACAAACATCTATATGAATTAGTCCCAATAATTCAGAAGCTCTTTCTCCACTTCCAGTAAATGGAGATTTGGTCATTTTTCATTTGAGACAAGATTCACAAGTTGGATATAATTTAAAATCATATTTGTCAAGGTACTTTTCCTTGTACAACTTGTTAATTCTTTTCTCTCCAATATGACCAAGTCTACAATGCCAATGGTATGTATGATTTTCTTGATCATCTCGTTTTCTCTTAAGACTTGAAACATGCATAATTGAATTAGCATTCACATTAGGTAAGACATAAACATCATGTTGGAGATAGCCATTCACATATAAATTATCATCATAATAAATTGAGCAAATACATTGCCTATATTTATGTGAAAACCACGTTTATCTAACATAGAAGCTGAAATTATGTTCGAAACAAATTTAGGAACGTAATAACAATTATCCAATATAAGTACTTTACCCGTAAGCATTATTAAAGAAATTGACCCTACAGCTATGGCCGCAACTTTTGCACCATTTCCAACTTGTAGATTAACTTTTCCTTTCTTTAGCCTCCTACTTATCTTAAACCCTTGCAACATATTATAGATGTTATAACCACTGCCAGTATCTAATACCCACAGTGAAGAATTAGTAGAAGCTAAAGAAACCTTGAAAACCTTTTTCATTAATGTCTCGCCTTGTTTCTTGTCCTTTAGAGTTGCAAGATACTCCTTGCAGTTTCTCTTCCAATGCCCTTTCTTCTTACAGTGAAAACATTCAGCATCATATACTGGCTGTAAGATCAAATCTTCAGAAAGCTCTTTACCAAGCTTGTACCCTAACTTCTCATGTTCTTCGGTAAGAACAGTCATATGATTGACAAGGGGTCCAACTGGAGAGTTTTCAATGTCCAACTGTGTATCAACCATCTTCTTAAGATATTCAATGATTGTAGTTGGATCCATATTCTCATGTTTCCTCTGGAGTTCAAAACTCATAGAAGCGAGAATGATGTGCTTAATAGCAAGGCATTCTTCCAAGTATTTCTGATACACCTTGGTGCCTTGAACATCATTCTCTGGTGGGATTATTTTCGCATGCTTATTGATCACATCAATAAGCTTTTTATGCATGAGAATAATTCTCAAATTTCTATACCAGTCATCAAAGTTTGTTCCTACCAACTTATTGGTCTCAAGTATTTCGCGCAGTGATATAATAGACATATTGAGAAATCTAAAATGTAGAAAAGAAAAGGCAATAATATAAGAACATATTTGCATATATCATAAAGACATGGACTTTTATCTAAATGATATTTTCACTAATTATTTTAAACTATTTTCCCTCATTATAGTTTACAAAATCTTTGTTTCTCTTAGTGGAGTAAAGGAATCCTTTAACAATATGTATAAGCCTCTTGGAAGTCAAGTCGTTTCTCATATATATTTTAAAGGTAGGTACTCTTACCAATTGTATCCCTATACAATTTCCTTAAATAACTCTATGTCAAATAGTCCCCTGGTAGTCAGGTCGATCATATTGGCATAGTTGAGTTCAACCATCATGATAACAAAGAACTTATTAAATTTTATACTCCCCGGGTAGTCCAGGCGTCTAATAAAAATTGAATAATTCTTTCAATCCATACATCTAATGCAATAAATAATTTTAACATATTCTCAAACTATAAGTCTCCTGGTAGTCGGGCCGCTCCTTATAAACAAGAAATAAGTAAAATTATTACTTTGATAGATAGCTCTATAATAAAATATCTTATATTTTATTATATAAGAACTCAAATTTTAGTAAGAGGGAATTTTTACTAAAGTAACTTTTAGTAACATGAAGATCAAATCTTTGTAGCATGTGAATATAGTTCTAGTTGTCTACATGCTTAGTCTTAAACTAATTTACATCACATGTAGTAAATAATTCAAAATTATGTAATGAACAAGCACGCGACAATAAAAACTAAATTCATCATATTCTAACATGTTTATCTTATATATATCACAAATATCACAAAAATAATCCATGCTAGAATATTATTATTAGTTAACATCTCATGAACTAATAACAAATAAAATAAAAGTAGAATTCAATAACCTATTATAGATATTTGTTGTATCTAATACAAAAATTTTAAATATAAGGTAATAATTATCACAATAGTTAACTTATATGCATATATATTTTATTCACAATAAAATAATATAAATACATATGTATTCAAACAATTTGATTATAGCACAAGATACATGTATTATGGTTTGACCTCTTCATATATAATCTTTAAAATATTTCGTAAATAAATTTTAAACACAATAAACCAGGCCCTGATACCACTGTAGGATTGCTTATTTGTGTTCGTAACACGTAGCGGAAGATGATAACAATCCTAGACAGAACTTTTCGTGTTTAAAATTTATTTACCCGTCAAAGATCGGATCAAAGGCGTACCTGGTGAAGAGAGTCTTGTTTCAAAATTTTCTTCAATAGTGCGAAGACTTTATGTGTATCCACACCGAGACCGATCCTTGCTATCAACTCTTTGATCAATGAAAACTCGTGAACAAATTGAACAAAAATATTGTGCTGAAATTTTTCTAAAAAATCTCAACTCAATGTTACATGACAAGAACTATTATTGTCAAGAATATTTTTCTCTTGATTTTTATGGCTTCTCAAACTTTTTATTTTTCACTTCAAAAATGTAAGATGAAAAATGTGGAAGAATTAAGAGTTTTGCTACTACAATGGAAATGTCTTCCATTCTAAATTAAGACTAAGTCTTTTTATATGAAAGTTGAATCCATTTAAAAATATATCTCATTCTAAATGGAATGAATATGACAAA
>MU746951.1:192305-211395 GCA_026770625.1 Nicotiana glauca
CCAAATAGAAACTTCAATAAATTCACAATATTAATTATATCTTATGTGCTAGCAAAGAATATAATAATATTTTATTTGGACTAATAACTAAATTTATTTGACTAATTAACTTCCTTAATTTAATTTTTAAATAATAAATTAATTAATCCTTTTGCAATGATCAAAACACTCGTCAGTGTGCGACCCCATAGGTTCAACACTTAGCCGGTAATAAATTGATCATATCAATATATTAATCAAGGGTAGCTTCTAGCAACACTCATTAATGAACGGATAGAATGAAGTATATTATTTACTCTCACGAACCAGTAGAAGAATAATGTAGTAATTCCTTCTGTCCTTATAACTTTGGATCACCCTAGGATATGGTTCAACTGCCAAATCCAAATAGGCGACCAACTATGTGTTCATGTCAAATATAATCGACCATTGAATGACCTAAGAAACACATCTCTTCTTTTATTCAATTGCGCTGGCCAAGGTCTTAGTTTGGTCGTTTATAATTCATGACAACATGAAGCTTAAACTCATTACCAAGAGTTGACAGATTCCATCTTTGATCAATCACTAATTCTACAAGTATTTAACCGTATCCAATATCATTTCAGCTATCGCCCTAGGGCCGTAGGTGTCCAGTATCAAAGCACAATAAATAACTTGTCAATTACTATGACGATCTCAGGTCAAAGAAAATTCTTACATCACATTCTTCAAGAGAATATCCTATTGACAGTTTATGGTAATTCTAACCATTAGGAATTATCCAATGAGTCGGTTCAATGATCATATCTTTATATGCATCATCTATCTATGTGAATTAGTTAATGAGATCAACTAATCATTATCTAATAAAGACGATCACATAAATATTGATCTTACGAGATTACAAATGTCCAAATTAATAATCCTATGATCAAGAACAAATTTAGATTAAATTATAAGAAACTTGACTCTCATTATCATGATCTCCATCACAATGTCAAATCTCAAAATTTAATCTAGGACCGTATCAAGTTAATCAAATAATTAATATTAACTATGATTAAAGAATATCAAATGCCATATATATTTTATATCAAATAACCTTCACAAAATATGTTCAAATCATCAAATATGATATTGGATCTAGGGCATATATACTATATCCCTAATACCCTCTCCCCCCACCAAAAAAGAGCAAACTATTGTTTAAGGAATAAATTATTACACACTGTACTTTTATGAATGCACCTTAACTAAATCAATATAAGCCGGAGAGTTTAAGAACCTTGACAAAGATAATGATGAGTTAAAACAAATGTTAACGAAGTATCATGAGGGTTGAAGGCTAAACGAATCAAAGATCTTATAACCCGCATTTTTTGGGTAAAACTAGGAGTGCTTAATATTCTAAGGAGGTCATGTTTTAAGGTAATTGAATCACATAATATTCATATGTTAAGTTTTGAAGCCAAATAAGTTGTAAAACATAAGTCGGCAAAAGTTATTGCAAGTTACTTTCATTATTTTACTTAAATTTGGGTCTAATGTTATTGAGATTTTTTCCCAACATATTTGGAGTAATGAGGTCACACACCAATTAAACAGAAGGTCTAAGAGTATAGTTCCCAAAACATTAAACCATTCGTCGATATGACGTCGGAGTAGAGAGATATTTGCATTTTCGCAAGGCTGCGCAGCCAGCTCCTTTAAGACCAACTTGAAATAGTGGAAACTTTCAGGTTGTATAAAGAGTGACTCCACTTTGTTATAAATTATATTTCTCGCCCAAATCAGAGCCAAACCACTCCTAACACTCTAAAGGTTCCACTGCCACCCCAGCCTAGATCAACGAGTTTGTGACATGATTTCACCCCGGAAAGTTTGCAATGATTGTGTTACTCCTTTCCTCCTCTGTGATTTTGATTTGGAGGATTCTTCAAGGTGGAGTAGGCTTGGATTCGGGTTGTCCATGTTGTTTTGAGGTGGACTCTCCCTCTTAATCTTTCATTGGTTGTATCAAAGTCTTGGCTAAGCCATTAAAGCTAGAGCATGTGAATCGACGATCGGGAATTGTATATTGAGTTGCTATATGATGTTAGACTGTTTTAAGGTGTTCTTGTGATGTTAATATTTATGGAGTTATGAGTATATCTTATATATGATATGTTGTGTTGCGGATATGAAGTTTGAACGAAGGAAGAGGGCAGGGAAGAGTTCATATTCGCTTCGTGTCATTTTATAATATTGTATCAAAATAGAGAAGCTACATATGCACCTTCATATATTCTACAATATACATGATTTACATCATTATATACGTATATTTTCTATTCCCCTGCCACTTGGTCAGTGAGAGATATTATTGCTTGGTTACTTAGTTAGTGAGACTTTACAAATTGGCTGGCCACTTAGTCAGTGAGAGTTTATATTTGCCTGGACACTTGGTCAGTAAGAGTTTATATTTTTTGTTACACCCCGCACCTAAATAAAGCTTTGTAACTGTTCCTTCTAGCATGGTCAATCAGTTGGCGACACGTTTGAGGCTAGAAGGAGGTTAAACATTTCATTAAGCTTGTGACAAATGTCGCACCGGGCACTGTAACCGGGGCGGGGTGACCCATTTTGTATGTTGCCGATGGAATTTTATATGCTCGATATTGTATATGAAGGTAGTAAGTCTCCTCCCCTTTCATTTTTCAGGAGTACCACTAACTATAATTCTCTAAAAGCGCTCTCAAATCTCCATTTAAGGTCTTATAATAGCCTATACTGAATCAGAAGAAGGTTCTATTAGGATTTAGCTTGAAGGAACATTGGAATCGCTATTGTAGCATCTATCATCTGGTGGTGTTGATTTTGAAGCTTCGCTAGAGGCAAAGTTAATCATCATAGAAGTGTAATTATCTTCAACAAGATATAGATAGACTCAGTGGCGCCCCTCCTTACTAGGTGCATGATTCAGTTGTTAGTTGTTGATCTCCACTTCTCTAGAGTAGTTTTTCAAAGGTCGATAAGTACTGAAGCCTGTGCTCTAAATATTTTGGGTACGGTGAGGCCCTGTCCTGACCAAGTTGTGCATATATTTAATATTTTGTTCCTCTTAGAAGCTTGTAGACTAGAGTTTGGTTATATGTAGAAAGGAGGAAGTATGACTCTGTTATAGTTGTAAATATGAATGAAATGTTAATGTTTCTCTTGCTAATCAAATTTACACATTATTATTTTGGTATTGTTACTTGGAGGCCTCAGTTTCCGGGGTTTGGATGAACAAGAAGATGTAAGAATAGTCATCGATTCGCATGACCCTACGGCATCGTGTGCCGATCATACCTCCCAAGATTGGGGTGTGGCAAACTTGGTATCAGAGCAGGTCGTGTCCTAGGAAGTCTGCAAGCCCTATCTAGTAGATTTTTATCTATGGGTATGTTGTGCACCATACTTATAAGTACGAGGCTACATGATATCTTGGATAAATACCCTTCTTTTCAATCTAGATTGCGCGATAGAGCTAAGTCGTAAGTATTTGCTTATAATCCCCATCTTGTTTATGTTTATAGAAATTCCTACCACGAGACATCAAGCATTTGCTTAAGGGTTGCATGAGGAAGCAGGTGAAGGTACTAGTCAGGTTCTACCTTCCCTGATGGGGAAACATGGACCTCCCAATGAGGCTGGAACTTAGGCCTCAGGGATAGCATTACCACCCCTGAAACAGAAGTTAATGTACCCCTATTACTCCTTCGATTGATACTGACCAAGATTTATATATGAGTGTTGTGCAGTTGTCAACTCGATTTGTGGCCTTAGAGGCCAACATTAGGCCCCTGCCACTCAAGATAAAGAAGTCAGTATAAGAGTTAGAGATATCATAAATTTTTACCCCCTTGTTCACATGAACAGACCCAAACAAAGATCCTCAAAACTTTTCATATCAAATGCAATGGACATTACAAATAATGCATGTCACCGACACTGAGTCCGTAAAACTTACCTCTTACAAGTTGAGAGATATAACCATTGTGTGGTATGAGACTTGGGAATAGTCTAAGGGACCTCTTGCCCCATCAGCGGGATGGAGGGAATTTTCTAAGGCATTCTTACAATAGCGCATGCCTGTTGAACTCTGGTGATCTAGACAAGATAGATTCTTGAGGTTGGAACAAGTTAAAATGAGTGTCTAGGAGTACATCATGCAATTTATATCCTTGGCTAGGTATGCTTCATCGGTAGTGAGTGAGAAAAGTGACAGGGTATATCAATTTTTGGCCTGTTTGGGGATGCATCTGATAAATGAGTGTACCGCGGCTTTCTTGAACCCGATATGGATAATTCTCATATTCATGCCTATGCGCAGAACATGAAAGATTGCAAGGGGTTACAACAAGCTGCTCGAGAACACGACTAAGGTCAATCCAAGATGGCCTGATCCATGAGAGATATGAAAGAGTTTCGAGGCGGGTTTAGGTCTACATTTCCTCGGCAGTCACCTAACTCATTGGCCAGCATGCCATCAAAGTCCTAGTCCGCTATCGAGAACGGATCACTTATTGTAGTCAAGGCCGGAACTTCCGAGGGAAGAGTTTGCAGAATAGTAGGGATGCAAGGAGGACGAGACCCCCCGATGCAACATTGTTGCCGATGTGGTAGGTATCATTTTGGTCATTGCTATTAGGGTTCAGATTTGTGACATACTTGTGGGAAGCTCGGTCACATCATACACTTTTTCCCAGTGAGAAATTTGGGTCGCTCTACACCACCAACAGGATCTATAGCAGGCTGCTTCATCGGCAATACATCCTTGTGAGCAAGGTATACGACCCTCGATGGAAATATATAGGGATAGAGGTGGATGTCTATGTCCAGACCAAGTGGGTAACACCAGAATCACATCAATGCATTGTCAGGATGTCAAAATCTAGAGTCTTCGCCAGATGTGGTCAAAGGTATATCGTCTGTGTTTTCTCTTAGTGTTATGCTTTGATAGATCCAGGTTCTACTCTATCATATATTACTCCATTTGTTGCTTGTAAATGTGGAAAAGTACTTAAGTTGTGACAACAACTATTTGATGTGTCCACGCCGGTGGGAGAGTCAGTAGTAGTTAAGCGGGTGTATGGAGGTTGTGATGTGACAATTCACGATCACTATACCTTGGTCGATTTGAATGAATTAGAAATGATAGAATTTGTTGTTATCATGGACTTTTTTATTCTACAGTGGATTGTTGGTAGAAAGTTGTTAGTTTCCACTTTCTAGGAAAGCCCATTATCGAATGGAAGGGACATGTGCAGCTCCAAGAGGGAAGTTTATTTCTTACCTTAAGGCCCGAAAGGTGATTATAAACGAGTGTTTTTACTATTTGGTACGAGTGTATGATGTGAACCAGAAGTCTTCCACCTTACCATTGGTTCCCCACGTAAGATTTCCCGATGTATTCCCGGATGAGCTCCTGAGTATTCCACCTGAGAGGGAGATTGAGTTTTCCATCGATGTGCCACCCGATACACAACTAATATCAATTCCTATATATAGAATGGCTCCTACCTAGCTGAAGGAATTAAAAGACCAGTTGAAAGACCTTCTTAATAAGGGCTTCATTTAACCCAGTACTTCCCTGTGGGGAGCCCTAATATTTTTTGTTTCAAAGGAAGATGGTCCGTTAAGGATGTGCATTGATTATCGATAGTTGAATAAGGTGACCATCAAGAACAAGTATCCCCTTCCAAGAATCGATGATTTGTTTGCTCAATTGCATGGTGCTAAGTATTTTCCTAAGAGCGATATCAGATTTGGGTATCATCAGCTAAGTATTAAGGAATAAGATGTTCCAATGACAGACTTTCGGACCAGATATGGCCATTACTAGTTTCTTGTTATGTCTTTTGACCTAACCAACACACTAGCGGCCTTCATGGATTTGATGAATCGAGTATTCAGACCCTTCTTGAATATCTTCTTGATCGTGTTCATTAAAGATATTTTGGTGTACTCTAGAATGGAGGCAGAGCATTTGCGAAAAGTTGTACGCACATTCCGAGATAATAGGTTTTATGCCAAAATTTCCAAGTGCGAGTCTTTGCTAAGCTCGATGGCGTTTCTTGGCCATATAGTATTAGGATAAGGTATCTAAGTTGATGGTCAAAAAGTTTAATTCGTTAAGAATTGGTCGAGGCCCATAACTCCTACCGAGTTATGCAACTTTTTGGGCTTGGCTAGTTACAATCGATGGTTTGTGGAAAATTTCTTATCTATATATGCTCCATTAACGAAGTTGATGCATAAGGCAATGAAATTCCAGTGGACTAGCATATGTGAGAAGAGTTTCCAAGAGTTAAAGAACAAGTTAACCTTGGTAACTGTGTTAACTCTTCTTGAGGGACTCGAGGGGTACGTCATATATTGTGATGCCTCTATAGTGGGATTAGATAGTGTTTTAATGCAACACGAAAGAGTTATTGCATATGTTTCAAGGCAATTGATCAAGCATGAGCAAACTTATCCGACCTATGATCTGGACCTAGCAGCTACTGTGTATAATGAAATTGGGGGACTGATTTCCCACTGACAAAGTGCTTCAGGAGATCGCTTCGAAGGCTTGAGACCTCGAGTTGACTACTTCCCTCAAAACCTGTCGACACCCGGCCTAGGGATAATGTTGGTCGAGACCCTGACGAGCATGGGAGACCTCCGAAGAGTGCATCCAGATTCGATTAAGTCTACCTGGGCAGCCTAACATTAGCCTACGTATGTTCCATAAAGCTAGTTAGCTGTCCCATCCCGCTTCCTTTATCAATAAACATATCTTATACTAAGTTTGGACTCCCCCCTCTTATAAAAAAGGATTCGTTAAGAATCTGTAAAGATCAAGCAACTATTCTACAGAAGAGCAATAATATCTCTCTCCCTCTTTTCTCTTTAACTTACTCGCTCGAGGCTACTATTTGCATTCATTGCTTTCGTACTTGTTCTTCATTTATTGATTGGTATTGGCCATAAAGAACCTTCATTAATAATATCTTGATTTTTATCCCCTTCCCAGTTATCCCCGATAGCTCGAGCTAGAGCCGGATATTGACCCCGAGGCCTTTGGTCGACTAGTCCAAAGCCCGGGTAGCAAGCCTTTCAGTTTGATCGACGACCCGTTTTAACTCGTACTTCATCATTAAACTTCATACGCCTAGCATCAACTGCTCTAACAACTAGCATAAAAACATATCACGTATTTTTAGAGTCTCATTTACAAATTTAATTATTGTTACGGTAAACAGTTTGGCGCCCACCGTGGAGCTAAAAATAATAGTAATTATTTTCTTGCTAGTTCCATTACACAAACTCAAGTTATCTTACACACATTTTCTTGTCCAATATCCTTTGATTTCAGGTCACAATGTCTGGCTCGGTAAACAGAGTTGGGAACGACAACCTCGAAAACCATGGGGAAAATGGCGTGGTTGTTCTGGCTATCAGCGTGCCACTACAGAATCCCGATAACGCATTTGGGGCGATTTTAGTGGACGTGGATTCACAAGATGCACAACTGGTCAATGAAGCCTCACGCACTGATAGGAGCATACGACATGACGACCAACAGGAAGCCCAAAAGACCCCGGCCCGGAAAGAATAGGAAATTAGTCTTCATGTTATTTTTTAAATGTTGCAGGCACAACAGTTGGCCATCGCTCAATTACAAATCCATCCAAAGTCTCCTAGCACAGCAGTATCGGAAACAGCTTCCCAGCCGAACAGGTACCCGAGAGATCGAGCAATAACGAATCGCTAGCCAATCCTGCCATCGTAAAAATAGTGGAGGACCTCACCAAAAGGATCGAGTCGGGCGAGAAAATGATAGCAGCCAACGATAAGAAGGTTGACACCTACAACTCTAGGTTTGACCAGATCCCGGGTGCGCCCCCGGTCTTCAAGGGGTTGGATTCGAAGAAGTTCATACAAAGGTTGTTCCCCGAGAAAGCGGCCCCAAAACCTATTACAAAGAAGTTCAGGAAGCCAGAACTCCCTAAGCACAACAGGACCACTGACCCTAATGAACGCGTTACTGCCTACACCTGTGAGGTAAAAGGCAAGGATATAAAGAATGACTATATCGAGTTTGTATTGCTAAAATAATTTGGGGAAGCACTCTCGAAGGGGGCCATGATGTGGTATCACAACTTGGCTCCTAATTCTATAGATTCATTCACCATGCTAGCTGACTCCTTCATAAAGGCACATGCCGGTGCCATCAAAGTAGCAACGAGGAAGTCCGACAATTTCAAAATCAAGAAAAGAGCACGTGAGATGCTACGAGAGTTCATGTCTCGCTTTTAGATGGAATGGATGGAGCTACCGCCAGTCTCTGATGACTAGGCAGTGAAAGCCTTCACCCAAGGTCTGAACGAATGAAGCTCGGTGGCTTTAAAATAATTGAAATAGAACATGATACGAGTATCTAGTTGTGACCTGGTCAGACGTACACAACCAGTACCAGTCGAAGATTATGGACGAGGATGACCAATTGGGAGCCTCTTCGGGCTCAGTATACCCAAGCAGGCTCCTGGCAAATGAAATAAAACCAAACAATGAAAGGTATCAACCATACCTCGAAGATAAAAGGAACGCCCCGAGGCGTAACCTACTTCGCAGTGATCGATGAGTGGATCGAGGACAGGACCCTCGAGGGCTCATCAATAGAGCCAGGTTCGATTGAAACGTGGTGCCAATGGGTGCACCCCTTTTATCAAAATACAACTTCAGCATCGATATGTCAGACATCGTGTTCACCATCAGTAAAATCAGAGACGCCAAGTGTCTCAAACCTATACAGTCTGATCCTTTGCAAAGGAATTACAACTTAGTATGTGAGTTTTACAACATTCACGACCACAGGACTGAGGATTGTCATCAGCTACGAGAAGAGGTAGCTCTACTGTTTAACAAAGGACATCTCTGGGAGTTCCTTAGCGATCGAGACAAAAATTAGTTCCGGGGAAGGGAGGAAACCAATAAAAACGAGGCAAACGAGCCACAACATGTCATCCACATGATCATGGGGGGTGCCGATGCCCCGAAGAAACCTTAATGAGAAGAATAAAAATATCCATCACTAGAGAAAAGTGGACTAACGGATATATTCCCAAGGACGCGCTCACATTCAGCAAAGAAGACACCGGGACCTTGTATCAACCTCACAGTGTAGTGCTGGTAATCTCCTTCCTCGTAAATTCTTTTTAAAAAAATAAGTACTCATGGATCCAGGTAGCTCGGCTAATATTGTCAGGTAGAGGGTGATAGAGCAGCTCAGATTACTCAACTAAACCGTGCCCAACACTCGAGTCCTCAACGGATTCAACATGGCAAGCGAAATAACAAAAGGATAAATCATCCTTCTGGTCACCGTGGCCGGCACAACCCAAGATGCCAAATTCCATGTCATCGAAGGAGACAAGAGATATAACGCCTTATTCAGGCGGTTGTGGATACATTACATGAGGGCAGTGTTGTCCACCCTTCACCAGATTATGAAATTCCTAACAAAGGACGGAATTAAAACCATCTATAGGGAACAGCATGCGGCGAGGGAAATGTTTGCAATACACGATGTGGTACCAATGTTCGTACCTTCGCCCCCTAGTAAACCAAAGGGCGAATCGGGCCTTACCCTCGATCGAACTTAGAAAAAATAAAGTAAAAACCCATACCGCATCTTCACCTCGGGCAATTGAAACAAATCAACCCTCACGGTTGTATCAAATCAATCGCGAGGCATCGCCAACGTATCTCACTTCTAGGTACGACTATCTCCCTTTTTCTATTTCGAATTTTAGACTAATCCTTATGCAAGCACTCGATCGGAGTGGTCAGAACACTAACCCTACCCGAAGACCTTAAGGTTCTAAAACACACCCGTTGCATTCTTTTCCTTCGACCGAGTTTTTGTCCCGAAAGAAGGATTTTTACCGGCAAGGTTTTTAACGAGGCGACGTCTGCGAGCTACCTAAGGGAAACTTAGCAAGTGCTCAAAATTTCTTTTGCAGCCAACTTTGAACGTTGGGGAGCATTCCCCTTAGAAAGCCACCCGCTCGGGAAAATTGTGAAATACCAAATAGGATTCTTGTAGGAAAAGAATGTACCGGGCCAAACGGTCAAAACAAACTGTGTCCATATAGCTGGGCTCACATCGGCGAATACGTATACTATTGTACTAAACAATTAAAGAATACATTTTGTCAAAAACACCTTCGAAAGATGAGGTAACAATCCCTCAGCCGAAAACGTCCTGAACACTCGGAGACTGACGTCGGCAATTCAACACTCAGACGATCTTCGGGTCGAAACTCAAAAATCATAAAACCTTCGGGTAAGGCAACGCGAATATCGCCAAGATTTACCAACATCAAGGATACCTTGAGTATTCGGAGACATAGTGTCAACGAATTGGCACCCGCATGACCTTAGGGTCGGAACTCCAGACTCGTAAGGCCCCATTGAGAAAATTTCAAGCTCACGCGTAACAATCTTCGAGCCTAAGCAAACTCAATGACTTAGAGACTGCCGTCAGTCATCATTCATTGGAAAACCTGAGGCCGTAAGACCCCGAGCGGGCATACTGGGTCTAGCCATACCTATTTTACGCAGCAATAGAAACTGTAAGACCTCAACAGGCATTAATAAACTGTAAGACCTCAACAGGCATGAAAAAACTGTAAGACCTCAACAGGCATAAAAATTTTGTAAGACCTTACTACAGGCATAAAACTCAATCCCGAGGTTTAGGCTATATGTCGCATTTGTAAGACTCCTGAAAGGGCATACCCTCGATATAAAGCCTAAACTATTACTTGGGATCAAAAATGGCTCCGGCCAAACACATATGATTACGGTCAAAATGGCTGCTCCAGCCAAATTAACGTGACTCGGGGATGCCCGACCATCGCTAACAAAATCACAGGCCATTACTTCGAATCTACTTCAAAAAGAATCGGTTAAAATAGGCTATCCTCAACAGGAAAATGAGCTTTGACCATGTCAGCTCCAAGTTGCAAGTCTTCGAGCTACTCAGCCTACGAGCTAAACCTTTTGAGGTGCTCAAACATCGCCGATAATGACTTGAAATCAAGGTTCTTCTCGAACTGACGACGGGTCAAGAAAAATCATTTCAAAAGCCCTTAATGAGAGGAAATTAAAGCTTATACATGCCTAAGGGCATAGTGTAAGAGCCATTGTCGCCAGCCAAATGAGCATCAGGGCCACACTCTAAAATGTCTAACAGACCAAAAGCATAAGTGCCACTGTCGCCAGCTTAAAAATTGAAAATTTGAGGATTAAAATAAGCTCGAGTTGTAACCCGTTCCGGAGACCATATCCAAAATAGTTAACTATACATGCCTAAGGGTACATCGTAACAGCCATTGTCGCCAGCCAAACAAGCCTCAAGGCCACACTCTAAACGGTCTCAACAACCAAAAGCATAAGAGCCACTGTCGCCAACTTAAAAAATTGAAAACTTGAGGATTAAAATGAGCTCGAGTCGTAACCCGATTTGGAGATCGGATCCAAAATAGTTAACTATACATGCCTAAGGGCACAGCGTAAGAGCCATCGTCGCCAGCTCCACGAGCCTTAAGGCCACATACTTGAAAGGTTGCTTTGACCTGAGGCATAAGTGACATCATCATCTGCCCATGTAGGCACAAAAAACATGGGATTCAATTAAGCTCGAGTCGCAACCCGACTCGGAGACCAAACTCAAAATAGTTAAAATACAAATGACCAAGGGCAAGGCGTAAGCACAGTAGGAGATTGTCGCCCACCCGTGCAGGCACAGGAGATTGAAGGCCAGGTAAGCTGGAGTCAAAACTTGACTCAGAGACTAAACCCAAAATAGCTAGGCAAAGCACAAGAGCTCTAACACCAAACCGCACTAAACCAAGCTTGAAAGAGCCTACGGACCTTCCTGATAAGCTCCGAAGCCGTACTACGAATCTAAGGGTTATCACCAAACTCTGAAACCAGCCCACCTAGTCAAAAGCAATGTAGAAGGGAATGAAAAAGAGATAACAACTTCAAATTTCTTTTATTTGGACATGAAAAAGGTGCGTTATCCATCTACAAACATGTTTTGCGAATATCAAATACAAAACGGAAAAATCTATGCTCCGCTCCAAAAGGATACGGCCTATCGGCCCCATATTTACTCTTCTCGGCATCGGACAAAAGCAATCAAGCTCCGTGCTCGTCCGTGCTCGTCCGCCCTCGCTCGCACCAACTCTTCCAAGAGAACAAAACCCGTGGCACCGATCTCCTCGAATACCCTTCTTCAGGATTTTCAACGATAATATTTGTTGGTCCTCGACCCTCTTCAAATCGGCTTGGGCTCCGGTCACATCGCTCAAATAAATCACCATCTCCTGATTGGCCTTAGTCCGGCCCAATGGTACTTCAGCTCGAGCATCAACGATCTCAGACATGAACATCAAAAGTTTGGACTCGAGCTTCGTAATCATATCCGCTTGAACTAAAGCTTTATCATAAGCTAACTAAAGTCAGACCTCGAAGGCAGGAACTCTAGCCAATGCACTTTTCTTCTCTGAAGCTTGAACTTGCTCCTGAGCTCTTAGCTCGATGCAATCGTTCCTAATTCAGTTGGCTTCACCCTTGAGGCGTTCCAGGGCCTCCGTCCTTTTTTGTAGCTGGGATAGGCAAAAGGTTAACCTAGAAGGTTAAAAAGCGGAATGCATACTCATCTAGGATGAGAAGTTACCTGCTCCATCAAATAACTCTCGTAATTCGAGCTTCGGTGCGCCTCATGTCGGCGGTATGCCAACTAAACTTCCCTCTCCTCACAAAGAAGCCTTAGAGATATAACATCATATGGAGCTCTCCAGAGCCTAGTTTTACGACAGAGTAGCTCAGACCTAAGTCTTCCGAAGGCCTGCAGACGAAAAGTTTGATAAAAAGGGGAAGGCATGGGGTTCAAAAGACCTACAGCGAAGTTCACCGCAAAATGAAGTCGGCAGACATCCTCGAAGGACGAGTGCATATCTGTCGGTCCAGTCTCCTCAGCCTTAGAAGGATTAACCCCAATAGAGGAACGATCACTTTGAGGGGCCATCTTTCCAAAACTAGAAACTTCGGGTGCAGCAGGCTCGAGCGATATCTCCGCCTTAAAGGCTCGGCCCTATTTTTCGTTGTCATGGTCGTCGTCGCCTTGTAAATACATGCCCCATATGTTATTGTCCTATTTCAGCTTAGAAGTTGGAAATACCTTCCTCTGGAGGAGCGCAACATCGCCTTTGGAGGCCCCCCGATACCTACGACAGCAAGATTTATACTTGAAAAGGAAAAGAATGCGTCTCCAAATGAGCAAGGGGCAAGAATGAAGCAGTATGCACACGCAACATGAAGTGTTGTCTCCCATCTGCCTCAGGACACGGCTCGCCACCTATTCCCATTCCAAGTAGAGAGGGTTGCCAGCTTCTTGACCCGATCATCCAGGTCAGGAATGTCACCTGGTGCCCACAAAATTGCTGCAGAAAAGAAGGAAACACGATTACAAAACCAGCTTTCACCATGAGTGAAATCAAGAAAGCACGGTGCTCTCCACTCACACATATAATTCCATTCCTTGGAGAATGGCATAAGCTCCACGGGGATAACGTCGACCATTTAGACCCGAACAAACCAACTAAATCACTCTCGATATCCATCTTCCTCATCATCAATAACAAGCACGGACAAACGGCACCGCAAGGTTAGTAGGCCTTGCTGGTGAAATACGGCCTGACAAGGTGGTCGGGCATGAATCAAGCCCTGCCTTCTCCAAAAAAACCTCGGCATTAGCACTGTTCATAAAAACAACGGATGTACCTGTGCCAAAATAACTCGATGCTTTGAACAGAAATCAAGTATGACACTATTGAGGGGATTTGATGCGAAAGGGTACAAGCACACATTCGGAGACCCTTCGACAAGAAGTCAAGCTTCAAGAAACCTATAATACCATCTTCGGCTCCGATATGGTATCCGATCTCGAGAACCTCCATCAGAAAGAAGATAGGCTTCGAAATGACTTCAGCACCATTGTAGAGCTCGAGGCGGTATCCAATCTCTTAGTTTTTCTCTCTAAAATTAAAAAGAAACAGTTCGAGCTCTGCCCATGGGGGCTCAAGATATCGCCTAGGTATAGGTAACCCCTCAATGGAAGCTTACCTACAACGCCTTAAAAGACTATCTACATCAAGTTCAAAGAAAATCTCCATGTGCACAAAGATGACCCTCACACGGGTACCGCTCTCAAGAACTTCGAAACTCAAAGTACTATCTCCATAAAACTTGAGGGTCCCAATGGCCCAAATCTATTGGACCAACTCAGGCTTGGTCTAAGGTACGATGAGGGGCACAAAAAGGAGCCTTTTCAGTCGGCCGAAGATCAGGAAGAATGCTCGCACCTGAGTTAGATATCAACAATCATTAACAAAGTGAAACATTCAAAGTCCTCGAAGTGCACAAGAATATACAATAACAAGGTAAGTATCAAAGACAGAAATCAAGAAAGTATCTCTATATTCATAAATATTCATCTACAATGGCCACTATATTCATAAATATTCATCTACAATGGCCCTCGAGGGGTCCTTACATATGATTACAAAGGCCCACAAAGGGTCTCTACACAGAAATGAAGAAGCAAAGGGATGTGTATGGAGAAATTCTATATTCTAGTCCATGCTCGGAGGTCCACGTTGATAGCAGCATTCGCCTTGATAGCAGTATCTCCGGATATCATCTCCCCGGGGTGCATGACCTCAAAGACAATATCTTCTAAACTGTCATCCCCTCAAGAGCCTTTCCTCGACCCTCCAGAATGGCATCTACAAAAGGGAATATGGAGAAGAGCAAAATGACGAAGGAGAAGCCGGAAGGAGCTAAGAAGTGGCTGGGCAAAAAATCTGGCTAGCGTGAGTTTTGCCAATACTACTGTGAATCCACTTCTTAGGTCATTCCCCCTGCATGGGAGGCAATAGTTAGCAGATAACGCTTCCACGCCCCAAGGAATCCAAAAAAGTATGTAATACGCCAAGTCGGGGGAGGAGGGTGAGCAGTGGTATATAATTCGAGCCCCCTCTTGAGCAGCGGTGTATGATCTGAATATTTCCTTGAGTGGGAAGAAATTAGTCCTCTATTTCATCGCCCTAACTAATAGAAACGACAACAACAACAACAACAACAACAACATCAAGGCAGCATAACTTCTTCCGACCAGAGAAGGTTCGAGAGATAGGCCGTAGCACGTACAATGTACGCACAAAATCTTGAGGCCATGGGCCTCAAACATGTGTAAATAGCAAAGAATGAAGATAGCAAGAAAGGAGGAAAGGATAGACACCAGAAGATTCTTGGATGAAAAACTGATCACAAGAAGCCCCATTTATAAAAAAGGAGGGCAAGGTAACTGATGGCACCATTATCGCCCTCAAAAAACATAATGACAGACGCATTCAATATATTCGTGGTAGCTGAATCAACGGCTATATCATGACCCCAAAGAAAGAGGAATCGCGACATGTCAAACGTCCCTGAAAAGGTGAGATGGTGAAACGTTTCGGCACTCATGAAGGTCTGCATATCAGCACGACACCATCATAGGAGCACATGAAGTGTGATGTCAAAATCATTTCTTATTGCTTCTCTCCAAGAAATGTGAAGACTATCTGTGTATAGTGAAATTGGGGGGAACAATTTCTCATTGACAAAGAGCTTCAGGAGATTGCCTCGAAGGCTCGAGACCTCGAGTCGGCTACTTCCCTCAAAACCTGTCGACACCCGGCCTGGGCATAATGTTAGCCAAGACCCAGACGAGCATGGAAGGCCTCCGAAGAGTGCATCCAGATTTGATTAAGTCTACATGGGTGGCCTAACATTGGCCTACATATACGCCTTGAAGCTAGTTAGTTGTCCCATCCCGCTTCCTTTATCACTCAACATATCTTTTACTAAGTTTGGACTCCCCCCTCTTATAAAAAGGGAGTCTTTAACACTCTGTAAATATCATCCAACTATTCTACGGAAGAGCAATAATATCTCTCTCCCTCTTTTCTCTCTAACTTACTCACTCGAGGCTACTCTTTGCATTCATTACTTTCGTACTTGTTCTTCATTTGTTGCTTGGTATTGGACACAAAGAGCCTTATTTAATAATATCTTAACTGTTATCCCCTTCCCGGTTATCCCTGATAGCTCGAGCTGGAGCCGGATATCGACCCCGAGGCCTTTTGTCGACTAGTCTGCAGCCTGGGTAGAAAGCCCTTCGGTTTGATCACTGCCCCTTTTTAACTCGTATTTCATCATTAAACTTCATAAGCCTAGCATCAAATGCTCTAACAAATAGCATAAGAATAGATCACGTATTTTAGAGTCCCATTTACAAATTTAATTGTTGTTACAATTTTCACGGTAAACAGCTGTCGTTTTCTCTCTAAAGATATGGTATTATTATTTGTACAAAATTCACGTTGACCTAGGCACCGACCATAAGAGCTTTCAGTACATATTTAAGCAAAAAGATTTAAATTTGAGGTAATGGAGGTGGCTCGAACTGTGAAGGACTATGATATGGATATTTTATATCACCCTAGGAAGGAAAACATTATGGTTGATGCATTAAGTCTAACTTAAAACACGTGGAGGAGGAGAAGTTGGACATGACTTAAGACTTGTACCGATTGATAAACCTAAGTGTGAGAGTTCTTGATACCGGTGACGAAGGAGCCACAATTCAGAATGTTGTCGAGTCCTCATTAGTATCCGAAGTAAAAGCATAGTAGTTTGATGATCCATCTTTGGTGAATATAAAGTGAAGCATCCCCTTTCAAAGGAAGCAAGTTTTTGAGTTATCCGAGGACGGGGTCCTTACATGCAAGGACAGACTATGTGTACCTGATGTCGGGGCACTTAGACAGTGGATCGTGGTGGATATTTATCAATCCTGATATTTCGTTCATCCAGGGTCAACAAAGATATACTACGATCTTCGACAGCTATATTGGTGGAACATCATGAAGTGGTACAATACTAGATACGTCGCTCGATGTCCAAACTTCTAACAAGTTGAGGTTGAACATCAGAAACTAGAGGGTTGTTGCAAAACATAGAAATTCCAACCTAGAAATGAGAAGTGATCAATATGGATTTTGTTATTGGGTTACCACGATCACGCCAAAGATCTTATTCCATATGGGTCATCATGGATCGACTCACCAAGTAAGCTCATTTCTGCCAGTAAAGATGACTTTCTCGGCTGAAGATTACACTAAGTTGTATATCAAGGAAATAGTTTGACTTTATGGGGTTCCGACTTCTATTATATAGGACAAAGGTGCCCAATTTATAACTAACTTTTGGAGATCATTCAAAAATAATTGGGGACGAGGATCAACCTTAGCACAACCTTTCAACCTTAAACAAACGGTCACGTCGAGCATACTATTCAAATGCTCGAGGACATGTTACAAGCTTCTATTGTAATTTAAGGGTGATTGGGAGGATCATCCACCACTTATAAAATTTTCCTACAGCACCAGCTATCATGGCAGTATCCAAATGGCACCATATAAGTCCCTATAAGGACGAATGTGCAGATCTCCTATTTGTCGGTTCAAAGTCGATAAAATGACGTTATTGTGTCCTAATGTAATGACTCGGCAAATTTTTTTGAGAGTTGTAGCCTTGTTCCTCCATTTACAGCTTATTTTATGCTTTAAAGTTGTTATTTGACTCTCCAGGGTTAGTTGTATCGGGTTTAGAGAGATTTCGGATTAAATTGAGACACTTAATCTCAAGGTTGAAAGCTTAAGTTGAAAAGGTTGATCGGATATTGACTTATATGTAAGCAACTCTAGAATGGAGATTTGATGTTCTGTTAGCTCCGTTGGGTATTTTGGACTTAGGAGTGTGTTTGGATTGTGATTTGGAGCTTTGTAGTTGAATTAGGCTTGAAATGGCGAGAGTTGGAAATTTGGAAGTTTGATCGAGAGTGAACTTTGTGGATTCCGGGATTGGATTGGGGTTCAGGAAGTTATATTAGACTCGTATATTTCATTTATGACTTGTGTGCAAAATTTGGGGTCAATCGAACGTGATTTGATAGGTTTCGGCGTCGGTTGTAGAAGTTGGAATTACTTAGTTTCAATAGGCTTGAATCGAGGTGCGATTCATGTTTTTATGTTTTTTGGTGTGATTTGAGGGATCGACTAATTTTGTATGATATTTTGGGACTTGATGGTATGTTTGGTTGAGGTCCCGTGGGGCCTCGGGTGAGTTTCGAATGGTCAACGGGTCAATGGGTCAATTTTGGACTTGCTTTTATGGCTGAAGATTTTCTGGCATCTGTATATGGTTTCCTTATACGCGATTGCATTGTTAGGTCTGCGATCGCTATGATTGGGTATGTTATTTACAAAGATGGTGATTTTACTCTACGCATTCGCATTATTGGGTTCGCAATCACGTAGGTTTGGCCAGGCAGTGCATTCTGAACATATGGGCATAGCCGAATTCGCAAAGAGGAGGTAAGGCAGTTGAGGTTCATGCATGTTGTTCTATGCGAATGCGTGGGTCATTCGTGATCACATAGGCCTGAGAAGCCTATGTTTCACATTTGTGTGTGTTACTATATAGTCGCATACATGAGTTTCTTGGTGCAGTGAAGGTTGTGTTTCGCGCTCGCGAAGAAAGAATACCTGGTAGATTTAAATGTTTCAAAAACGAGGGTTTGAGTTCATAACACAAATTGCAATTTTGGAGCTCGGCGGGAGGCGATTCTTGGAGAGATTTTCAAGTGGGGTGATTGTGATAAGTAATTCTTACCTAGTTTTGGTTAATTTCCACGTTTATGTGTTTGATTTCATCATTAAATTAATGGTTTGGGGTGAAAAATTGAGGGAAACTGGAGGAAAGTTCTTAGGCCGAATTTTGAGATTTTGATCGAGATTTTGGTATCAGATTTAAGTAATTTTGATATGAGTGGCCTCGTTTTCGAATGGGTGTTCGAATTTTGTGACTTTTACCCGATTCCGAGATATGGGCCCGGGGGGGGGGGGGGGGGGGGTTTTTT